>JABJVR010000018.1:0-52881 GCA_025773905.1 Chitala chitala | reverse complement strand
ATTTCATTTCGGGCCCATACACAAAAAGGTTTTGCCATTTTCTTCTGTAATTTAACCCCCCCCCCCCCCCGCCTGCTACCCCTCCCCTTTCCTCTCTTCATGCCGCTGTCAGTCACAGTAGCTTCTTACGCCACCTCAGAATGCCATGCCGTTGATACGCTTCTTAAATGGGCTGAAATTCCATCCCGACAATTTTCACAGACCAGAGCGCACCCTGATTGATCCCTCTCTCCGTCAGTGCTAGCCTTAATAGAAGGCCCTGTTTGCTATGAAACGGCAGACAGCTCCTGGCAACCCATCAGATCTTTTGTGCCAGAGACCCAGCAGGGTGGGCCGTCGCTGTACCCTGAGACCCAGCAGGGTGAGCTGGCGCTGTACCCTAAGACCCAGCAGGGTGGGCCGTCGCTGTACCCTGAGACCCGGCAGGGTGGGCCGTCGCTGTACCCTGAGACCCACATCATGGGCAGTCAGACTGAACTGGGTGATCCTGGAAATGCCTCAGAGATGTTTCCTTGTAGGGACGGTTGTGATTTTAACTGGTGTACTTTTAGTTCTTGAGACCCCAAAGCCCTTTAAAAATGGCTGGGGAATTTACACTTATCTTCTCCCGCAGGTTTTTAGAGGTAAACAGCCGTCAGTTCTAGAAACTTTAGGATCTGGACCTCCAAGGGGCTTTAGAACATAATTATGCAGATGGATTATAACTTCATTTGGACCCCATTTATTTATTTTGCTTGTGAAATTGATTGAGATTGTTCCAAATGCATACATAAGCTTGCATAATTATTACTTTCCAGATATAAGGTTTAATTGGTATTTGTGTCTGTAATTGGTATTTGTCCTACCATGTCATTAACATTTTCCATCTAATTGTTTGGTTATGTTAATATGTCCACCTCCTTTGAATTATTCAGGCACATGTTCATATCTGGTGCAGGGCTGTTGAAAAATCAAATCCACTGGCAATGTTAGAATTTTTGAACAATATTTGCAGATTATAACCTTATCTGGAGCATTTGGAATCAAATGACTGACAATTCTTTCCCTGCAGAGAATAAAGTATGTAGGGGATAAATGCATAGAGAACATGTGCAGCATCCAGAGCCAGACTGGTAGTCATGGTCAGGTCTGTGACTCGGCTCTATGTTCTTATCCAGTCCTCCCATTTGGCATTTCTTTGAAATTACCTTAAAAATCATCCTTGCCCTTCATGAGCACTCATTAGTCCTAATGTCTGATGCCAGAGAAAATGACAGCAGTCTTCTGAAGACTTTTTGGTTCCAGACAGACTAATTCTGCGTGGTCTTGTGTCAGAAAGGCAGGCTGCCTTTTTGAAGTGCCAACATTAGTTTGTCCCTGTGAATCACCGTGCCTAGTAGAGGGATGCTTATTTATTAATGTGAACAGGGTCAGCTTGTCTCGGGTGGGGGGCGCTGAATGGGGAGGTTTCTATAGACCACGTTCTTCTGAGTTCCTGATCTTAATGCATCGCCACAGTCAGGGACGGACTCCTGTGTTTTTGCCATACTTTCCCCAACCACACACATTCTCATCTATAAGAAGGGAAGAGAGCCAGAGGCCCCCCAGAAGTCTGTATCAGTCAGCATTTTCCCTGTTGAGACACGGTCTCTCTGCTGGGCTAATTTTTGTGCAGTGGCTGCTTTGGCTCTAAGCAGAAGAACTGGACCACAACAAAGTGAAATAAGGTTCAAGTGACGCTGTGCAGAGTCCTGAGGCTCGTCACTAACTCCACCTACAGTGGTTATGTTGGTGAATCTCATCTGTAGGTCAACGAGTCTGTACCGCCTCCTCCTCCTGCTCCAAGATGAGGTCTTCCATTCTGAGATGTGTAAAACTCAGCCATTGTTTATTAGTTAAGGAGAGAAGTAAGAGCCACAGAAGGCTGTGAGAATTGCCTTTCAGTTTAGTGGCTGGAGTACAGCCTCAAAAGCATGACCTCTTGGTGTCTGTTGCAGAGTGGTAGCTTAGACTTGTACTTCTAGCACTGCTCCTACAAATATACACACAGTAAGGTCTGTGTTTATTAGTTCTGAGGGGAAATACTCTTTGTGATGTGCATATTTTCATTACTGGGAAAAATGGAAATCGGAAAACAATGGTGACCTGGTAAATATTAAATTAACATACATCACTCCGCATGTACCAACTGTATAATTGTACACTATATAATGGTTTATTTTAACTGTGTTGGTGAATGGCCACATTGTCCTCTCTGTATGTGTCCTGGGTCAGGAGATCTTTGGTCCTGATGCTGTGAAAGCCAAAGCCCGCTGATATGATGCTGCCCACGTTCTGACTACTCCAGGTGGTCAGTCTTGCATTCTCTGTCTCCATTGTGTTATATTATGTCTATTTCATCTTGTGGGGTTGACTTAAAATCTTTTTTATTTCTGAGTCTCATTCTAACCTCCTGTTTGTTTTTATGTTTCAATACCTTCTTCTTCTTTGCAATCTCAAATACTATGTGCTTATGGTATTTTTTGTTGATTAACTGTCATGCTACAACTGACATCTGTGTTTTTAATGTTTAACATCCACCATCAGGAATTTGATGTTAATGTGAGCCTGTAATGAAGCCCTGTAACAGTAACTATTGTCCCTTGTGAAGTCCAGACTCAGCTTTTCTTCTGACAGTGCCAGAATGCAGAGTCCACCCCTCCTCTTTCACCCCTTACACTGAAATGAAGTGTCTTGATGATGAAGGGTTTCACTCATGAAGTGTTCCTGACTGCACAGGCCCACCACCATCAAATCCCCCATTCCAAAAACACAAAAAAAGAACAAAACGTGAGAAGGACTGCAGCCAGCAGGAAGCTTCATGGGGCACGCTGCGTTTTCATTCCTCTTCTTTTCGGAGTGGTTGCCAAGTGCCCAGATGAAAACTTCAATGTAGAGCTGGTCTCTTTGTTGCGCAAACAGGCCCCCTGTTGGCCCCCTGGACCATGGTGAGTAGAGGCCAACCCTGGGTAGAGGCAGATATTGAGTTCGCAGGTGGGGGGGTGCTGGCTGGAGGAAGACCTTGATAATGTAGTGTAGCAAATTTTAGTCGTTGACAGGGAGGGAAGTTTATGTGTTTCTGCTGTCTTATGGTTGTTTTCTGAAGTCTGTCGTTGGACAGCCTCCAAAAGTGAGACTTATGCCTTCTGTGTATTTCTGTCACTTTATCTTGTTTCATGATGTCATCGTGCTGTTTACTTGTGTTGTATTTTCGCTCTTTGTTTTGGCACACCTGATGATGTTATTAGGAAAGATGCCTGTGCCCTCTATATTTTCATATCTCTATAATTTTAAATAACGTTGTCACTGAGAAGTGATGATTTTTTGCCTTCCTGTTTTATTAACTGCCTTTTGATACTGTTTTCATGGAAGAATGATGCTTTTGCACTTGTATATTTTATTATCGGTGTAGTGCATCTGACAGTTTGTCTCACATGAGATATTGAATGCATAATACTTGCTAAGTCCTACTGGTGCTTTCTTTTTTTTGCTACTTTGCCTCACTTGGCCTTTGTTGACACTTAATATGTCTGCGATGCGTGTTGGGTTATGACCTTAACACACACTGAGAGTGGACAGCTGGTACACAGCAAATGTGCCCTTATTCAGCAAACACGTTTTGTGGCTCAGTTCACAATGGATGTTTAACAAAGACAGGAAAGAATGAGTTGATATGGAAAATGACTCACACCACATGCTATTTATGGTCAGCTTTACAAATTAATTAAATTGGCACTCAAAAACTTTTTTCTTTAATTTGTCCTGAAAGGTTCATTGCTATGTCATGTTTTTAACTATGATTCTAAATGGCCCACATGTCACTCTGAGATTTGTGTGGAGCTCGATGGCTGCGATGGCATTGCAGAGCTGAACGCTGGACACGTCCTTTCTGGACAGGATCCCAGTCAAAGCCCCCTCAGCTCCCCTTCCTGGTACACAGGTAAAGGAATTCACTGTTTTTGAATGTTCGCTGGCATTGGCAGTGCTCACCAGTCCTTGGATTCCTGCCCCTGATCATAGCACCATCAGAGAAAGGGGACAGAAGGGAGACTGTAGGAAGGAGAGCTTAAAGGCCTTTGCTGTAGGGTGGACTGAGATGATGAGCACATGCACTGCAGATGAGAGTCCAAAGGGAGGCACCGAGCCAGCAGATGCTTCTTCTGGGCATGAATCCCAAGAATGTGACTGGGAAACAGGGTTGGAGGTCGACCCTTTGGTGCCCTCTAAGCCACCGTCCACACAAACCTTCCCTTGAAAAAGAAAGAAGGCCTTCAGTCTTCGCTGAGAGGGAGTCCGGGAGACACAGAACACTTCTTCCACTGACTAAACATCCTCTTCTTTCCTGTTTGCCCTTTGACGACTCCCTTTATTTGTTCTCCCTCTAATTTTGTTGGGGGAGTTGCCCCCCACTGTGGCCTGCCGCTTTATTTTTCTTTCTGGGGGGGAGGCAGAGTTATTGAAGCTTCTTGCTCCATGGTTCTTTAAAGCCACAGAAAGAAAAGAAAAGAGAAAGCATGTGGGGGGGGTGCTTTTGCAATGCATGTAAAATCACGTGCGTGCTTTCCTCTTCCCTGGAAGGTCACGTCTGCTGTGACTGAGTCCAGAAGAAAATCTGAGTGTCGGCCCGTGTAAAGCCGGCGTGGTCCTGCATACGGATCCACTTAAATCCGCATATCTGATGAGGTCTAAGCACGACCTCTAACCCGATGAAGTGCATGCGCCAACAAGAATAAGTGTCCATTGTGTCATATATTTTTCATACAGAATTTAATCCCCCTGCAGATTAAAAACCCATTTTTTTCTGAAGATTGTGTTTAGACAAATGGATCAAGGGTGCTTTGTGTTTGGTGAGCCAGGCTGTTGTTGTTCTGGTCCTGAATACAATGGGAGGTGAAAGGTCATGGAAGTGTCTAGTGCCTCCCATCCCAGCATTACCCAGCTCTTGTCCTATTGAAATATTTTTGTAATGTTGAGGACACGTGTGATGAGTACCGACAGTGACTGGGTCCACATCTCTTGTTCACACACTGTTCCCTCAGTGGAGATGGATATAGCAGATGGATATAGCTATAGTCTAAATGGAAACCAGCGCGTCAAACTGGTGACAGACGTTAGTTCTTGTAAGCGTTTCTCTTGAACAGATATGGTGGAAAGCCTCACTGCTTACAGAATGGTCTAATAAAAAACTGTAACACAGAGGTTCAAGAGGTTCTAGGTACCAATCTGTGTATTTCCTATGCCTGTTTGTGTGTGTGTGTGTGTGTGTGTGTGTGTGTGTGTGTGTGTGTGTGCAGAATGTGTGTGATATTATGTACACTGTGACTCTAGGAAAGACAGTTTGGTTATTTTAGCTTGTAGTCCAGAGGCGAACTTTGCCGGCTATGCCACAGCAAGACTGCAGCCTTTTTAACATTTTAAACCAGTGTGTGTCTGCCCTGTGGCTGTAAGGCTCTCCTCTGCATAATGCAGGAGCACCTTGCTGAGCCTCGGACATGGTGCCCAGCGACGGCTTAAGCAAGACCCTGCGATTGGCTAAGCAGACGAGGTGATGAAACCTGTCGCCTCAGGCAGCAAAATGTGGCATCACAGTGGAGATACACTAACAGCACACGGCGCTCTCCACTCCCACTATGACAGCTTAGGAAACGTCCATATTATTTATTTAATGTTTATGGGCTTAGTGAAAGCTTTTATGCAATATAACATAATTGTAAAATAATTAAAATTTGAGGAAAGTTGAGTCCTAAAGTCCATCAGTGAGTATTTAAGCTTCTTGCCAGTCGGAGTGGTCTTTGATCTGCAGCTGCTTTGATCAGTGAGGTTTATGTATGGAAGTGTGGGTCCTGACAAACCTCAAAATTAAACAGGTGAAACACAGTTGAAGAATTAGGACTTGACTGCAAGTTTAGTAGACAAAAGTGGGGTTGAAGTCAGCTGCCTTTATGTAGTTAGTGCTCTTCTACTTATCACATTAAGGCTAAAGTTCACCCAAGCTGTGGCCAGTGCAGATGGGAAGGGCTGTCCTTAGTCATCTAAGCCAATAGTGCCTGTGGAACCTGAGCCATTACTAAGGTAGTGAGCACAGTATGTCCAGTATGAGAGCAGGGAGAGGTCAGAGGTGAGCCGTGCCAGTGCAGCGATACCCTTCAGCGGGCCACACTCGCCGGCCTGTGCGGGACCGCCCAGCTCGGCTCGTCCTGACAGACCCTTAGTCAGATACCATTTTTTTGGACCATTGACGAATTCCATTTTAGGAGGGAGCCATGGGCTTGGGAGGACATGGGGGAGTTTATAGGGCTTTCTTGTGAGACAGATGGGGCAGTGGGGGGGCATTGCTGATGTTTTATTTAAAGACTGACCTCTTATGCACTGGGTAATATGTCAGTAGCTGTGGGGAGAGTGGGGAGACAGGAATTCAGAAGTGTCAGCTTGTCTGGGCCTCAGCTAGATTTGGGGGAGGATTGTAGTAGCTGGCAGACACTGAAACGAAAGAATGTGCCCTCTGTTTGTCCCTCTTGTCCTTTAGTAAACAAAAAAGTGGGGAAGTGTGAGGGAGAGAAAGAGGCAGCATACAGACTGTGGGAAGAGAGCAGGGGAAATGTCACTATTGTTACTGCCCAGGTTTGAAAAATTTTTGCTCTTGCTATTGAGCACTGAGAAGAGGTTCCAATTAGATGCTTTGGTTCAGCAAACTTGATGCGAGGCACTTGAACTGTCACCATGGAGCCTTAATTAGCAGCTGTGGGTGAGAGGTTGGCCACAGCTCCCAAGTACTGACAAAACTCTTGTCGAGTGAGAAGAGGGGGAAACAGGAGAGCTGGTAAACTGAGAAAGAAAGAAGAAGAACAGTGAATGGCCCCATACTGGTAACCCAGGAAAGCTAAAGCAGTGCCGGCTTTGTTCTGCGGTGTCGTATTGTGTCATTGTGTCTCTGTTCATACTTGTGTGTAGACTCACGTGACTCCCCGGCTATTCAAACCCATACAGGCAGCACTCTGGAATAAAGCCCTGCCTATTATACACTAACCTTCTGATTGGTGCATTCTATTTATATAGTGTTTCTATGTGCTAAATAGAAAAAATATTTTTGTAGTGGTTTTTTTTTAAGTGACACTGATTATGGTCAATTATGTGTAATTAATGAAGTCATGTACATCATGTACATACATTTTCTACTGTAGCTTTCTGTTGAGAGTAATTATTTAAAAGATTTAAATTAAATTATCTTGAATGTGTTAATTGCATTATTGAGGGGAAAAAACTAATTTATCAGAATAATTCTGAGGTGATTTTTATAGCTGTTTTACTTAACATGAGTCTGCTTCTCAGTGACGGCAGTATTGTATCCAAAAATTTTTTTTCTTTGTTTAAAAAAAAAACTTGGAACTAAAAGTACATAATGCAAGCTTAATTTTCAGTTAATTTGTAAAAGACAATGGATGAGTAATTTTTTATTATCTTTCTGATAATTTTTTTTTATTATTTTGATTATTTTCTACTTTTTAAACAGTATGCCAACCATACAGTGCCCTATTCTAAATGTGTATGGCCATAGTTTCCTCATTTTCTTTACAGCTCTGGTAAATACAAGATCTTTGGACAGTTGTTTTTTTTTCCCTGTAGGAAGTGATTTGCAGTCACAAACAGAGGGTTCTTGACAGCTCCAATTCCCCAGGCCTGCGCTAATGGGGGCCCAGCTTTTCACAAAGCCATTTTCGTGTGCTGGTTCATTGTTTCACCCTGCAGAATGGCCTGAGTGTGGCCAGAAAATCACAGTGCTACAGTCCCGCTGCCTGTGACAGCTAGCACAGTGATAATCAGCCATTTATTGTGCAAAACTAGCATAAACAGTCATGTCTATATGCTGATTTATTGATAATGTCATGGCACAAGACAAAGATCAGTTGAAAAAGCATAGAAAAAAAAAATTTTTTTAAAACATGGATTCTCATGCACACAAGCTGTCTAAATTACGAGCGTGTAAACGGTCATCAGCATTGAACAGGCGACTGGCTTTCACTTTTCTCTTACTAGCGGGTCATGCTGATAACCTTTCTTTAGCTTCCTGAACAACACTTCCACTTTGCTGGTCAACATCTGCACCCATCTGCACTGCCTTTCTGGTCCATGTTATAACATTACCTGGACCACAAAGTGTCCTCATGTTCTTTAAAGAGCAAAACTGTCTCTGTCTAACCTCCCATGGCACATATTTATTAAGGTGGTTTTTCTTTTCTTGGACACTCAGGTGTAACAATTATCAACTATGAGAGAGTTTGATGCCTCTCTTTTGATAATATGAACCAAATTTTGAGTATTTGGTTGCTCTGGGTAGAAGATACATGTTTGCAGTTAGATATCTGGATTGTTTGATGTTTTCATGAAGGGTTCATTACTCATGAGAAGACCAGAATAAAGATCTTTACTGAAGAATTGTAAGATGTGAAAGTAAATCTACCAGAAGAGGTTTGTCATTGAGTGTATACATGTGTTTCAACACATACATGTTACAATGAAATTGGTTCTCTGCATTTAACCCATATCCTGGGGTGGCAGTGGGCAGCTACCATTCAGCACCTAGGGGGCAAGTGCTGAGTGTGTCACTCAGGAACACACCTGGTGACTGGGATGTGATTCAGACTGGGAGTTCCACATCCCACCCTCACTGAACCACCAGCCCCCTGCTTTTTAGGTGCCAGGTTGGAGTCAGAAGAGCTGGAGATGTTATCAGATGTTATAACACAATCAGGTGGTTACGTCAGGAGTCTCAACATTGCTGTGACATTATTTGGCCTGGAGACTTCTCATGACTTCTTCATCACAGGGGGACGCAATGCTTCTGACACAGGTTCAGGGACTTCATAACCACCTTTTCATAGCCCCCCTTGCTGTGCAGGGCTTTACATGATATGTTGTCACAAGAAAAGTTGGATAAATAACTGTGTTAGATGGTTTGCCCCTCTATTCCCAGTTTGGCCAACGTTTTGTGTATTTGACCTTTGAGGCTATGTTCCTCTGTCATATTATTTCAGTTTGAGAAATGCTTTTAGGGTACGGCATTAACTTTTCATGTTCTCAGATAAAAGGCTTATTTCAAAGTGAACGCTCAGCTGTCAGCTGTGGTTTGTCATTGCACTGGTGACACAATGAAATATACAATATTTGGATATGTATGTATATGCTTTTGATTTTCTGCATATTACGGCCAAAGAAGATCCCTGGCACAAGAACACACAGCCTGTTCATAAGTAGGCCTGTGGAACTCCACATTCTACACGTCCTCCGTCAGCAGCGAGAGCCCAGCTGTACCGGGGTCTGTCGCTGGCACAAGGCCCTGGCTTCTGCAGCCTTCTCGCGTGCCCACACAACTCGGGCCACCTGTTCACTCCCCACAAGCATCGAGAACACCGCCCCACGCTGTTCCGCTGTGGCAAAGTCCACCGCAGCCTTATGAAACTAAGGGTGTGTGGTGTGTGGGTAAAGTAATAGGGGGCACAGGCCAGAGCACTGCTTCCCTTCCCTACTGCAATGGGGTTGCCCTGATTTCCATCTCACCATTGGCTGGGCCCTCCTCCCTACACCACCTCCCATTGGCTAGGTCTTCTTCCCTGCATCACCCCCCATTGGCTGGGCCTTCTTCCCTGCACCACCTTGCTCTGCTTCCTTGTCTTCAAAGGCAATGCTCTCAACTGATTTGGCAGTCTAAGCTCAATGAGCAAACAAAAAGAAAATATATGTGGCATTTTTGGAACTACTGGATTTGCAGTTAGTGGAATGAGATTCAAACACAGGGAGATGCAGTGTATAAAAGATGAGGAGATGCAGTGTGTAAAGCATCTCTCATCCTGGAGGGTGGCAGGGTAGGGGTTGTTCCTCATATCTGGTCAAGGTAACATGTTTTCAGCCAGCTGAACAGTAAAGGTGACTGAGAGTGTCAAGTGTCCATCATCCCATCTTCATTGTCATTAGTGATGAGATGAACTATTAGTGTGCTATCTCTGTCTCTGTCTGGGACTCAGATGGAGCACAGAGGAGGTGTTGCTTGCTAACACCTGCTTTACAATGGATACCAGGAGCACGTCTCTGAGGCAGTGCAGCCTTAAACCAGAGTCACAGCTGAAGACTGGCATTTTCTCCTCTTTACTTCTCTTCTTTTCTCCTTTTCACTGCTCATTGGGTAATACAATGGCCTGCGTTCATTTACAGTGGTAAACCTGTGCAATCCATAAATGATTACATCTACCGATAAGCATTTACTTATCATCTCAAGAGCTATAATTAAACAATGCTTATCAACAACTGTGTATTTTCATAGCTTTGACTTAAACACTGTAACAAAGTGACTAAATTAAATCAAATGGAATTAAAAGGGCTGTCAGGGCCTGTGTTACAGCGTGCGTGTGTGTGTGTGTGTGTGTGTGTGTGTGTGTGTGTGTGTGTGAGAGAGAGAGAGAGAAACAGAGAGAGAGAGAGTGTGTTAAGGAGCCAGAAAGAATTTTACACTTATTTCATGAGCCAGCTTGAGTGATATTTAACATTTTATGTATTCTCTGAATTTGAAAGTGTGTGTGTTTTTGCGCATGCATGTGTGCATGTGCAAAAATCACATTTACATTGAGTGGAAAAAATACTAAGAATTTGAGAACGTTTTTCTGTGTACGTGTGTGTGTTTGTGTGTATTGGTGTAGGAGAATAATAAGTTATAGACAAATCCGTGGTTAAAAAAATCCATGCTCCCTGTCAATATTTTGTGTTGTCTGATTTGTACACCTGTGGGATGAACTTTGTGTGTGTATGTGTTACTGGGAAGTGCCCTACCTATATCAGGGAGATTCTTACTCTCAGTACATTTATACAGTAAATGCCAAATATAATTTTAGTGTTGTGTGTATTGAGTTATTAGTTTCTGTACATTATTTGGAGACCTTAGAAAAAGGGGGAATTCTAAACCAACCTTTGGCAGTGAAGATTATTTTGTACAGCTGTTTATTTGGGTGTTGGCCATGGTATGTAATCTGTGGGTGACTTGTTATTTCTGATGGTTTGTCTGGTCTGTGGACAGTAATACAAAATGACAACAACAGGCAGACAAACAGGCTCAATTTTGACTTCTGTCTGAAATTGCACATCATCTGTCTAGGTCATTAGAAAGTCATTAGCTTACCAGAGTGAGAACATTGCTATGGTTACCTCTCAGATATCACATGTCACTTAGACAAAAGCAGACCAGAGCTTTTATTCAAGTAGTTCACTTACAATTGATGACCTAATAGCCAGCGGCAAGGTTTGGATTTGGTCTGTGGAGGCATAAGTGTAGCGAAGGTCATCTGATGATAATCTTTATACTATTTTATTTTTTAATAAGACAAGGTGCAGTTTCCTGCTTGCTAATTGGCAAGGTTGTGAGATGTTTTCATACCATCTTGTGGATATGCGATTCTCTCCTGAAAAAGCTGCTCACTTGAGGTTCTCGTGATGCAACAGCTCGGAGAATAAAAGAAGGGCTAATTTTTACAACATCTTACCTATGACTGCTGGAACACAGTAAAAATATGGCATTGTTACTTCACGGTCTGTTCCATTCTTACAGTATTTTCATATTTTTAGAAAAACTGTTACTGTTACACAGCACTGCAGTTGTATGACTGCCATGGAGATTGTCTTGAATGCATCTTTATTTGCATACTGGGGGAGAACACATATGGACAAGTTGTATACTACTAAACGGTCTGCGCCAATATTTTTCCTCACAACAAGAAAAGTCATTATTGAATGCATCATTCTCAATCAGTTAGAATGGAAGAGAGAGCAGAACAGTTGGTCAGATGTACAAGGATGAAGGAGAAAACTGTGTCCGCTGTGTTGGGTACAATGTTCTTATTAGATCCTTTCTTGCTTGCTGTGTAACCTGATGAAGGAATGGAGCCTCAACTGCAGTAAATAACAGGACGCCATAGTACCACGTTTGTTCAGCTTCCGTTCAGTGCACTGTCACAGTGAGGTCAAAGGTCATTAACTGTTAAGGGACTTTAGGTGTTTATAGGCTCCTGTCTAATGTCTTGACCTCCTCTGACCTCTTCCTCCAGAAAGAGGTCCAGACCTTTCGACCGCAGACGACAAGACCTGAGGTGCTTAATTGCTAAAAAGTGGCCAGTTTCTATTGATGTTCATGTTGACAGATGAGAATAACTCATATGCCTGTAACAAGACAATAACACACCAAAAGCAAAAAAGTGGCCATTCCAGGAAAGTGTGAAGATCAAGGATGATCATCCTTCCTTTTCTGCTGCGTAGTACTCTGACTTGTCTTTATTCAGCCATTATCTTATCCTGTAAGAACCTCCGTTTAAATTCTCTGATGGAACATGGAGCATTTAAAGCGAAAAGTGCATAGAGGAAATATTATGTAGCTCTGTGTTTCTTCTTGACTTTGTGCCAATTTGTACTTTTGTTTGCATGTCATCTTCAGTGCTTTTAAAGCCATTTTTTGATTGTACTTGTGTGTTATTGTTGATCAGTTTGTTGCTGTTTTAATGTCTTGGGTGAAATGTACTGAATGCGTGTCATACTGCAGAGGTGCAGTGTGGGGCTCAGGGCTGTGTCTGCTCACACACCCTCATTCCTCGGCTAATTTATTGGATGTCAGGAGACTGGCTATGTGCTTGTGGCTCAGGACTCCCTGAAGCTCTGGAATCAGTCACAGCCCCCCCTTGCTTCCCATCCTCCAGATGTCTCCAGTTTGTCGGGGTATCTCCGCCAGGGCTCTGACCCAGGGTCCCCTTGTGTGGTGGTAATGTGGCCCATGCACCCATAAATCGTGTCCTGAAACAACATTTCCTACTGCGTTTGTTGACCTGTCCATGACCTTCTGACCTGACCCCTCCAACTCTGTGTTTGTTAAAGGTCTGACAAAGGAACCCTCGTCTCTCCTTGCTTCCAAACACAACCTGATGTCCCGACAACCTCCCCACCACCCCATCAAAAGCTGCCCTCGACCCCCAGCCCACAGTGCCAGCTCTGATTCATGAGTGGGTGCGGTCAGTCTGGGCGGGTACGGCCCACATGTCTGCCTTGAGAAGCCGCTCACTCACACACCTCTCACCTTCTGTCATTTCACCCTATTTATTTGAGCTTCCTGAGTGCTGCAGAGGGGGGGCATGGGACTGACGTGTATACAGCAGGCGTGCAAACGAAAAAGTCATTATCCTGCCATCAGTCAGCTGGACATTATGAAGTAGCACAGCTACACACAGGTTTGGCTTTGGGGCCCAAACACGTCACCATTAAGAGGAGAAGAAAAGAAAACGTTAATGATGTAATTAAATACGTAATTATAGATAAAGTATTACTTTTAGCTACACAATGCTCTGCATAAGGAACAACATGAATCATTTATAGAATGATAACATAAATAGAATTTGATATTGTATATCCAGAAGTTAATTTTTGGAATAAGTCTTTTTTTATTTTGAATGATTTTCAGATGATGTGGGTGCCCTGGCAAAGGGGGAATCCTGGTGTACGCCACAGGCTGCCTGAATAGGCTCCGCTTTAGAACAGTTAAGTGTAGGCCGAAGGTCAAGAACAAGGTGAATTACCGGTGTTGGGAGCACTGAGTCACTCGGTAGTTGGTGACGAGCTCTGTCAGTCTCATGGTTACTGACACAGCTCTGCCCCAACAGTAGGAACATCAGACGTGATGTCTCAGCTGTCCTGTGAGCTGTGTACTCCACACTGACATGACAGTGCTGGCCAGGTGTTGTTCAGAAATGGTTTCCCTTGTGTTCCTTTCTGAGAACGTGAAAGACTGTATTGACACAGTGTTCACATTTTATAGATATTCCCTATTGATACGAATGTTCGTCACTGAATTAGTTGAATTGTTAGGCCCTTGGAGAGTAAAGCACAGCAGGTTCTCATTCAGAGGGGGTTTGTGCTGTTTGTTTTTGACCCCAGCCTGGCTCGTGCTGTTTCTGTTTTAAGGTCTGCTTGGGAACTGACAGTGGGAGGATGGTAAGCTGAGTATGGCAGTGAAAATGGTCGCTGAGCTACAAGAGAGCAGTCCCAGCCTCTACGCCTGCTGGGTCAACTGAAACCCAGAGATGAGCTTTTCAAAAGCACCTCAGTCTTTTGCTGTCATTGGTCACCCCACACGTGTGTTCTCATCCAGGGAGCGGCACATGCTTCGGCAGCGAGGCTTCCGTAAAGTTCAGCAGTAATGCAGAAATGTGCACATGTAAGAGTGAGGAGGGGTGCAGCACACGCAGTGTTTGCACTGTGTGTTCTGTAAGTTCACACACTGGGGGTGGTGTTCAGTGCGTTACACACTGAGCAGTCAGTGTCTGCTCGTATAGTATATGTAAATTAGCAGGTAGAGGCTTTCCAATGTTTTGAGTCACTGCAAATTATGATAGACAGTTCAGTAGCATGTGAAAAAGGGCACAATCTTGAGTGTAATTACTCCGTAAAGAGCTCATGGCTGAATCTGTTTGTTGTAATTCTGTACACTGATGATTTTTTTGTTTCTTGTAATTTAACGAGGAGGGTAAAACATCCATTTTAACATAGGTAGGAGACTGCGAGAGGTCTTCACCTGTGAATCTTTGCTGCATGGAGAACAGTCTCAGGCTCTGTGGTTTGCTACCCTAACCTAGAAAAAACTAAAATTCAGATACTTGCACAGAATCTACTTTTTTAGTCCACATTGTTTTGGAAACAATCATAACATCTCCAGTCTGGTGCCTACTTGATAGGACCTGGGAGCTGTGAAAGATTTTAATGCAAGCGCTGGGCATGGCAGCCGCAATGCAGAGGCCCATTGTTATTCTCCACTGGAGCAGTTCATTAAGGGCAGACAGGTCACATTTAACAAGCCCGTCAGCTCTTTGGAAGAGGTCCTTGCTCAGGCATGGATGAAGACAGCTGTGGCTGGATGGCCTATTCTGCTGTCTCATGTGAGACTCCTGGGAGGCGTGCAAGAAGAGGAAGGCTGTAATGGGCCTTCAGTGCAACCTGAGAGAGCACTTTCCTCAGTACAAAGGTGGTTAGTCTTCTAATGATATCAAAGCAAAAGAGAAAAAATATCACCCCCCCCGACCTTTTTTTTTCACTTTTAGCTTCGTATTTTTAGGGTCGTTTTTCTGTCTTTTTTGCTGAAGATGGCAAACATACATAATATCTGATGTGAAAATAGAAGATGAAAACCA
The DNA here is from genome assembly GCA_025773905.1 of Chitala chitala. Lineage (NCBI taxonomy): Eukaryota > Metazoa > Chordata > Actinopteri > Osteoglossiformes > Notopteridae > Chitala > Chitala chitala. The sequence goes on along the minus strand of JABJVR010000018.1, from coordinate 37,657 downwards.
CGAGGAGCGAGAGGTTAAATCAGCCTGTTGTGTTCTTAGAACATGAGCTCCTAATGGACCTGCACTGTTTGTGCTGTTGACACTCATTGTTAATGAAGTCTCATACATTTCACTCGATGATAGTGTTCGAGAGCATTGGTAGCACGCTAACCTTAATCTTGTAGACTTGGATTCTATGTGCATTAACTTGGTAAGTGGACAGAATTAATGATGAGGACTTGGGTCTTTCAGACCCTTCCAGAGTCCATGTTGACCACTTGTCTTCTTAGGCAGACTTGTGAGGTAGTCTGTGTGTCCTGCCCGGTTATCTGGTTATATAGTAATATTTGTTCAGTTTTTAGTCAATACAAGCCCAAACCATCTTTTTTTAAAGGTGATACAGTGGTAGGACCTGTCATTATAATATAACCTAAGAGTGTCATGAAAACCATTGTTATTGTCTTTGTCTTGCTAATATTAGACCCTAGACAAGCAAGAACGTTTTCAGTAAACCTCTAAACATTTAACATGTCTTCAGGTTACAGTGTGTCTTCCTCATTTCATTACTGTCTTCAGGTTACAGTGCATCTTCCTCTTTGCATGACTATAACTGTAATTAATATCAAATTCTACCTCCCTTCTATGCTAGGTTGCCACCTTGATCTTATCCTTCCTCATATTCCTTTGCAAAATGTGTATATTTAACGTAGTATGTCTATTGAAAATGCCCTCTTGATAACATTGTAGCACCTCAGAAGGCTGAGGATTTTGGTAACATCACCAGGTCTTGCTAAAGCAGAGGCAACATGTACTGGCTGTGTTACTTTGTGTAATTTGGCAGGTGCACAGCGCCATTGTTACTGTCAATGAGCACACAAAAACAGCAGGCCTTTCCTGGTCATGTCACACACTCACATGGGCGTTCTGGGCAGGAACAAGAGTGCATGATGGAGGGGGAGATTCGCGGTCTTCTGCCCGGGTATCACCCCTCTTGTCAGCACGGTTAGGGGAAATGTCGTTTGGATCACTGAAGAAGCATGAGCGCCCTGCAGTTCCCTCCCCACTGCTAATGCCGCCTCATCCCTGAAGTTAACGGTGGCATTACAGCAGTGCTGCAAGGCAGAAATAAATGCTAGAGATATTCTGAGCTAAAAACGAAGCTTTTTCTTCAGGAGTCTCTGGTGACTGTCAGGTTTGATCCACCACGGGACAAAAGGTGGCCAGTCATCTCAGAGAAGGGAAAAATATCTTTTCTGTACGAGCTCGTTTATGATGCAGCACATGCCAGAAGGGATTATATGTCAGGGTAGTTCACAGTATAAAAGTGCTAAAGTACATTACTTCAACTATAAAGGTTTTATCAAACAACATTTATTATATTATATCATGTTCATTTAAATCTGAAACCTGTGGTAAACAATGCTTAATTTGAGATGGGCTTTTCAGCAAGTTTATGAACATTGGAGAATGTGTAAAAATTTTAAATTCACTCAAAAAACATGCCTATTCTTTCGGCTGTGTGCTTGGGGATGTGCTTTTATATATTCCTGTGAAATGTATCTGTATTTTGTAAAACTGATAGATAATTTAGTACTATCTTTGAAATCAAAGGAAAAATAATTACACCAGTTATAGAATCCAGTATCAGACTGTAAAGCAGGTCTTTTCAGCATCTTACTTAAATTAATTCTGTGCAAAGGAGAAGAGTGTCGTGTACAGTATATTTCACCCGTGAAGTGTTGCCGTGTCGTTAATCAGCTGATGCACTCTGAGAGGCGATTCTTTAGTGCTCATCACTCAAATGGGATCAAGTCCTTGGAAGATCTGCTGGAGTAAAGCTGTTGTGTTGTGTAAGACTCAGACCACTAAGTATACCTACAGTACCAGATACATTCTTCTGAAATTAAGCAACTTGCTGATGTACATCCTATTTAGAGGTGTGTTATTTGCTCACCCTTGTTGGCTACCTTTCCTTAGTATCCCTATTTTGTCAGTGTTTTAGGGAAGTGAACATGTATGACACACATTGGTACACTTAATGGCTTTTTATATCCTGCAGGTATTATGCCTGGCTCAGCTACACAGTAAGCAAAAATGAGACGTGGACACCCAGCTAAAGAGAAAAGGGACTCAGTCCCTGTGGGGAGGCGGGACTTCTGTACGCTGTCAGTGTTTGCTGAGATCCAGCAGAGTGACCAATGGGACGCAGGTACCTGCAGCTGTTTCCTGACGGGAGCCAATAATGTGAGAGCGTAAGGACTAAGCACACAGCCGCCTTTGGTGCCTTTTACTTTCTGTACAGGACACATTCTAGGTGACTTGTTTATAAACCAAAGTTATTATATTCTCTCAAATGTATTCCGGTTACACTTTGGTTATTATGTAATAATATGAAGATACTTAGTATTTCTGCAGAGCTTTTTCTGCTGTCCTGAGCTCACAACACGCTCAGCACACAGGAGCCACTTACAGCCTTCCGCCTTCTTCATGTAGGCATCTCAGTCGCAGGCCTTTTTGAGCTCATGACAGGCCACTGTATTAGTCAGCAGTTTCCACGAAGAGAGCACCCCCTCAGCCATCCCTCCAACGTGGTTCATAACGGTGCAGCAAATGGGCCTCATCAGACCTCTCGGGAGCATCTCCTGTTTCAGCATTCTCTAACGAGCTTGGCGACGGGCTGACATAATGAGCCAAATAGAGAAGACAACTACAGCAAGACCGGTATCTGGTGAGGCTGAGCTGGGCTGCACCCCATCTGAACTGCAGGGCAGGTGCTGTGTGTTTGTCTCTGCACCCGGCACAAAGTCCCATGGTACTACAAGCTGGAACCTGTGAGGAGGCCAAGGAAAGCCCTGTAAGGCTGTCCTCTGTGGAGGGAAGTACCTTGCCTTACCTCTGAACAGTAACCCCCTGTGAAAGTCATGAACCCCAACTCCATTAATTATCTTACCGCTGGCAGTGAGCAAACAGACTGCTAGAAGGGTAGTGGAAGAATTACAGAACACTATCCTGTTTCCTCTGGATCTCACTAGGGAACACGTATAAACCTGTGGAAATTTTATCTGCCTTCTCGTACGGTTAACACTGTGGTGTCTTTAAGCAGAGCACCAAAAGAAAGGGGCTTCAACAGCTCACTGCAACTTTTTGATCTTGTCACATGAGTAAAGGTGATGGGGTGGTGAACAGACAGGTGTGAGGCTGTGAGCACCTGCCCAGGGAGCCTTGTCCCATTCTCTCTCAGTTCAGCCTATGCAATCATCTCTGTAATATCCCAGAAAGCCTCTTTAATCACATCCGCAGCCATAGTGCCGCGCAATAAATCAGCCTTCAGCAACGGCTGATGTGTCAGCTGTGGGTCTTATTAGTGCCTGCACGCCATCAAATTAATGTCCGCCTAGTTCACTTAGCAGGGTCGGGACCATTAGTGCTGCGCACGCCTCATCGAATTCAGCGTCAAACAGAGTGGAGTGCTCACGGGCATCGTGGGGCGAGGGGCACCTTGTCAGTACTCGTTTGGGAAATGGTCCTGTCCGAGACAGCGTGCAGCAGATAGTTTCCTCAGATTTGTGTACCGTTTCTTATATTACTCACCCATTCCTGCTCCAGCGTATGTGTGCCAACGGGCACGCGTGCACGCGAACTCGTGTACACGCACACCTCATCAATCCCCCACTTAGCTACCCAGAAACCCCCATTCCTCTTCGTTAACCTTCAGTGCAAGGAATGAAAAGCTACCTCCCTCTTGGGTGATTTATCGGGACTGCTTGCTGATGAGGCTGCTGACCTGACCTTCCCTGTTTGTTGGGGGGCCCAAAGGCCTGCATCTGACACAAGGCAGAGCATATGTCACCTCCCTCCCCTAATCCACCAGGAGCACCTGACCTGCAGTCTGCAGCTGCTGCAGTAGATGCCTCCTGTAGGAAGCTCTGGTGAGACCTACTACAGCAGACATGGGCTGCTTGTCTTACCTAAGGACCTCTGGGCCATGGGAACCTGTCACAAACAATACTCCACGTCTCATTTGTGTGGGTCCTGGAGTGGAGCACACAGACAGATGGTGTGTAAAGATAGCTGTCCCTGGACAGGCATGGCGATAAGCCTACTGATCCTTCAGAGATAGCACCATAAGTCATCTGGAAGGACCTCAGTCTCAGGGCCCATTTATCTCCTCCTACAGACTGTCTGAACTTTTCTGACATTTCACTTCATGAGAATATACAGCTTCCTTTGATTTGCATGAAATGGACTGTTTTCTGAAGCCTTATTTGTTATGGTATTTGCTGCCAAGAGTACAAGTTTGTTAAAGTTGGAAACAGTGTTTGCCACAGCCAGTTAAGCATCTGCAGATGAGTATTAATTGCTAGCTGAAAGTATTCCTCCTACATCCGGAGCTATAGATTTTCTTGCTTCAGCAAGGCCTCCAGAGGCCACCGTGGTAGAAAGATCCTTGAAATCCTGGTGTCAGCTAATTTGTTTTCAATAGGTTTCAATCAATGGCACAGTGGTCTCAGGATGGTGACAGAGAGCAGCGGTAATTGTCTGAAATAAATCACTTTGCCCTTGAATGGTAAAACTTATGATGGCTGAACCTTGTGGTAAATTAGCAAACAAGCAAAGAGACCACTGTACGGAAAACAAGGTGACACAGATGAGAGGATTGTGCAGCAAGAAGACACAATGTCCAGTTAAATTGAGCACATCCCAAACATAACCAGCCTATAGCTGACAGACAGTTCAATTTTCAGCCAAAATAGTTTGGCTTTTCTCATATTGATGTTCCGATTTAAGAGCTGTTTTATCTGCCTGGATAGAACCCTGTACAGTACCTCATGCTAAAAGAAGAAAGGTTTCATTTTTATTCGTCCGTGGGGTTTTATAATGGACATGTTCTAGTTGGGTTTTTTTGTTTTCCTACTGGAGAGTAGTTAAGCCAACCTTTTTGCTCTGCAAATACCATCCCTCTTATAATGTGAGTGGATGATCTTTTAATTGCAGAGAACTTTGCTATTACCACCTCTCTCCTCCTCATTAACCTCTAACGAGCACCGTGACCTGTCTCTCTGGAGCTTGTTGAAATGTTTTTTTCCCAGAATATCGTCACTGCATGCCGGTTTGTGCTTGCCTGGTAATGTGTACAGTCAGTCTCCAGCACTATCACTGCATCTGTACTCTAGTTAGCGTTATTGTATCTTGCCACCCTTGACATCAGAAATCTTGACCTGTGTGCCCTGCTACGGCTATGAAAAATGCAATTAGCACTTTCTCTTCTGACTGGTTGGCTTTATGAAGGCAGTCGACCACTCTTCCTGTGATGCTGGATTGCATTTGCTGCCAAGAGTTTCTTACCAAATGTGCCTATAATTAGAAAGGCTCACCTTTATCGTGGTCTCCACGTACGTTAGCTGTCTGCAGGACCTATGCTGCAATCCAAAAACATTTATTTGTTTGTTTGTTTGTTTGTTTGCTTGTGTTCATTGTTTGGTGTGGCTACTGTTTGACACATTGCCAGTGTTCTAGTAACTAAAGATGTCATTAATGGGAACTTCTTTTTGTATGTCTGTGTGAAGATAACAACACACCAGCTTTCATGCCCCACCACACCATTTGTTTGTAGTGCATCGTTTTCGGTTTTCTTTATCAGTGGAGCTTTATTGGCATGACAATTAACACTTGTATTGCAAAGGTGTTTCAGAAAAAGTGTGATAAGCAAAAATGTAGTTATGTTTGTTTATAGACAATTAAGTCATGTTGCCATGCTTATGCTGACTATATAGCATATTTTGGTATAGCAGACCTGGAATATCCCCAGTGTCTCATGAGCAGTTGAAGTATAAATCATTATTATGCCATCAATTAAGTGTTTGTTCCACAGCTCACTCATCTCTTGGGACATAATTTTGTATTTTAAGACCATAACTAGTGAATGAAATAATGCCATGATAACATTGCCCTTTTAGTGGATACTAGTTCTAAAATTTGGTTTTTCTTCTAAACTCTTCTTTGAAAAAAAATGTACGATACATTAGTAATAGCTGTCAAAACATGAAGATACATTTTTACTGTTGTAGCCATGCATCATTATTTAATGTAGGTAATGTACAGATTAAACGAATGCAGAATGTACACAATTGAACACCGTTTTACAAATGTATATGCACGTAGTGTGCTCAGGCATATTCTGCTGTTTTATAAACAATGATGTCAGGAAATAAATTCCCTGGCACACACTTGTCTGTTTAATTCCAAAGTTTTTACTGGAGCAGAATGCTGACAGCTAGACTTATCCACCTGCCTTCTGCTCCTTTAATTCTTCATAGTGCTGATCGTTAAAAACAGTAAATTACCCCGCCCTCCTCAAAGATATGACAAATTGCTGCCATTTCTGCTAGGTGGGTGTGTTTTCTTTGTGATCTTCCTGAGACATTTTGTCTGTCCTTAGACTGATATACACGTGTATGTGCGCATCAGAGCTCTTTAAATGCACATTCCACTATTTGCGTGTCCAAGTGTGTCTAACAGGAGAGCCAAGCTATTCTGACTCCTTTGTTGTCAATATATTGATCTGCTAGGTGCAGTTTTATTGTCTGCTCTGCCTTTACAAGTAGTGTTTGGATACTTTTCTTAGGAAGTCAACTCAAGGAGTTGTCCTCATGTGCTGCCCCCCATCAAATTTCTGTGCTGTCGTCTCACATTCACAATGCTTTATCAACAATTCACAGGCATACATCCATGTTTGTTTTTAATGATCAACACCTTATTGTTGTCTCATACTAAAATACCCCTTTATTAAAAGATGCCCGCAGTCCTCAGTCCCATGCAGCACTGTTAAATCGGTTGAGCTCTCAGTCATCTATCATGTGAAGCCACACGCGTTGCTGGCATCAGTTTTGTGTCATGTCTTAGGAAGATCTATTTCGCCATAAGCTGGTGTTGAGTCGGATAAGTGAAATTTATGGAGAACCGAATATTAACAACACAGACACCATAAATTTAGTGACATCACTAGTATGAGAAAAATCAATTCGGCGCTGGACTTACTCATGATCCCGCCTCTGTATCAATAATCTCTGCGGCTAATTGAGGGTTTGAGCACCATAAATCCCAGGCAGCTGTTTGCTTTTAATGCAGCTGTCTGGGTGACATATTCAGTTGATTTGGGCAGCCAGACAGGAAATAAATTACCCTTCCCTCATTTGCTGATCTGTACCTCTGAACTGCTGCATTATCCCAGGGACAGCCTGTTCCCCTCAGTGGGCATCTGTCTGTGTTTGTGTCAGGAGCACAACCTGCAGCTGTGGCGCTAAATAAGGGTAGGGGCGTTGTCTTAAAGGGATTCTTTAAAATTGTCATTGGAATGACTAGGACTCCCTGGTGTGAGCTGTGCCTTATCTGAACGGTACAGTTCCTTGCATGAACACAAAAAGTAACTTATTTCAACAGCAGGTGTCCCTGCTGTAGTACTGGAATACTAGATTTCCTTCATGTCACTAATGGAGGTCCCTCATTTGTAAACTCATGTTCCCTCTTGTGAAAAGTGAGTGTCCATCCTTTGAACACCAAATATCAGTTTCATTAGAAGCTCTGATGTAAAGGTGATGTGAAACATGGATACATTTCACCATCATTTAGTTTAGCTGTGTTTGTGTAGCATGTTCTTTTCTTGTCAGACTATGGTTTTGATGTAAAGAATTGTACCATTTTCAGTGCCCTTCAGTGTTAATAGCAAAAGAATTCATGTGATACGTGTTCTTAAATGACATCTAAAATACATTATCTGTGTGCTGCTGCTGTATGAAACTCATTTCCTGTACATGATCTTCCCTGCTGTAAACAAGGTAGACCTTAGCACAGTGATGTCTCACGCTGTGTTTCTCAGTACCGAGCAACAGGAGGGGAAACTGAAACATATTTGAGTCCAAAAACTGCTGAACAATTTCCCCGATCCAGGCCTCTATTGATGGATTCTTCCTTCCATCTTCAGTCTAGGGCACAGCATTGTGGGTAGACTACTGCATGGTGAACGTAATACACACACACACACACACACACACACACACACACACACACAAGTTATGGAATGTGCAGAGCCTGAACCCTTGTGTTTGAGTTCACTGCAGAACCACACTCACGCCTCCTGGGACTTTCACTGGGGGTTCTGATGCCATCCCTGTGCTTGTAAATTGGCTATAAATACATTTGTTAAACAGTCATTAGTGTCAGCAGAGGCAGCTACAGTAATACCCTAAGGGGAGGTGGGTTGTCTTGTCCCCCCGTCACCCCCCCCCACTTTCCTTCATACAGAGATTGTGTCTTCTTTACTACACAAGAAATAAAAACCAAAAGAAAAATCAAGGTGATGAGTAATTTTCAAGATGGATTGATTTGATTTAGCTGGAATCTTTAGGTTTGGGATACATGTGGAAGCCTCTCCTCCAGGGTTTAGACCCAGGGCACGCCATGCAGGGAGGAGTGCTCAGGTTTCCCCTGCTCCATAGAAAGGTCTGCTGTGGTGGATGTGTGCTGTGCTGAGCAACAGATGTGTGTCGTGTCCCTGCTGTCATCCTGCTGGTTAAGTGTGGCCGAATAGGAGCAGAATCCACTCAGATTTAGCCTGGTGAAGCATCCTCACTTATCACACCCTTGTCCCAGGCATACATGCTCTTTGAGGGGGTATATTACAGTTAAAGTGCATTAGTGTACCATGCTGCTGCATTGTAAATTAATCTGTTGCATTAATGACTACTCAGAGAAAACAATTTAAAATGCGTCTGAGGCAGAGATCGCTAGAAACCTGCTAAAAATAAATTGGAGTGGTTGCTCTGGCCTCTCATTGTAACAGATGGGGAGAAGAACACTGGCAGGTGTAGCTTTGGTAATGTAACCTTTAACACAGATATTTTAAATGGGCTTTTTTGGAACCATGAATGTGTATACAGGTATGTACCAGTTGAATAGTCTGTGTCGGGTTTTAATGTAAACGGATCAAAACCCTCCTGTTTTCGATATCCTTAGAAATTCTGAGAAACAGGACATGATAATGCTAGAGAAGTGCTCAAGTGACTGGTCATTTCTGTGGGTTGGGGGTTGGGTAACGAACTGCGGAGAGATAAGAAGAAGTTGGGCTTGTCACGAGTAGCTGGTGAGTAACGCAGAAAGTGTGACGATTTGGGGACAGCACAGTGACACAGGGTTCTGTCTGCTCTGTGAGAAGCAGGCACTTACCACCCTGGTGCAGGGCTTCAGAAGCCCCACAGACCGGTGTTCACCGTGTCATTGTTGTCTTTTTGTACAAATGTTTTTGATATGGTTTTCTTTCTCAGGCAAACGGCTGATTGATTGCCTTTCATCTGGTGCTTTTCAGCTACAACACCTACTATTTTATCCACATCAATTATGTCAGGGTAATAAATCAGGCCTGTCTATCGAGGCCTCTTCTCATATCAAAGGGCCTGTCGTACTTAACCGTAGGAGAAAAAAGGTGGGAGGATGGGGTGGGGGGGGCAGTTGGGGTTATTGAGCGGGAGGACAAAACCTTATTTTTCTGGCACATTAGAGAGCTGTTAACTCAATTGTTATCTGTAAACAAAATAAGGTCTAGAAAAAAGTGGGTGGTGGGTGGGACTCAAGGATGTCTGTTTGTATTGGGAAACCAAGTATCAGCTATCACATCAGGGTGAGATAGCTGAGGATGCCTCCCAGCCTGCCACACACACACATACACACCCACACTGTCACACACTCATGGGCTGACACATATAACTGTACGGGTGGTGACAGAGCCATGACCTGGAACAAGTGGGTAGGGGGGTGTGTGTAACAAGTGCCTCTGCACAGAGGAGGCCCACAAGGTCCTAGTGCAGTATGCTGGGGTAGGTATGCCTCACGTCAGACTACTCTGTCTCTCGGTGGCATTGTAGTCAGATGTAAAAACAAATGGCATTGCGTGTGCTCATGCTGTTTAACATGTTGTGTGTGTAGCCTAAGTGTGTGTCTGAGTTAAGGTGAGAGTACAACATATCAGCGTGCCCTGAGCAGCTGTGAAAGGAGCCCCACCGCCCCACACTGTGTGTCCGGAGCAGCTGTGCTCTGGACAGCCTCAGTACTGATATTGTAACAGGAGGTTCAGCCTGTCCATCTGAGACACAGGATTTCTGTCCGCCTGTGGCAGCGTGCTTTAACCAACCGCTGTGTGTGTCGCGCCTGTCATCGTCACGCAGGAGAACGAGCCATTGGTGCTGTGTAGAGGGCAGAGTGGTGAAGTCGGTTCTAATCAGCTTGTGCTGCTCAGCTTGCCGGATCGCTCATAGATGACCCGCTGTATTATGACCTTGGGGACCTCACTGAGGGTGTCATTGGAGTAAAAAGCAAGAATACATCAGGAAGTTAATTTGTCATGCTTCATGCAGAACCAGCACTGTGCGTGTTTTCTGTGTGTATTTTAAGTGCTTGAGCATTTGTGTGTCCAACTGGACAATGCTCATGTCTGTGCATTATACATAAATCACTGTATGTATCCCCTTAGGATAATGTTTGTGTGTGTGCGCGTGTATGTGTGTGCATGCATGTGTGTGTGCGCGTGTCATGTGTATGTGTGTGCGCATGTTTGGCATGTGTGTGTGCATGCATGTGTGTGGCGTGTATCTGTGTGTGTGCATGGATGTGCGTGCATGTGTGTGGCTTGTATCTGTGTGTGAGTGTGTGTGTGTGTGTGTAGTTGGGAGCTCCTGTGGGATTTGAGAGATTTCCAGGCTTTTATGCAAACTACTACAAGTGTTGTATTGATGATCCGTGGCAGTTCAGGCTCGGTAATGAGCACACACAGAAGCCCTTGGGCCCGCTTTCTCCTCTCTTGTCTTCTGTCTCTCTCTCTCTCTCTCTCTCTCTCCTTTCTCTTTCTCTCTCTTTCCCTGTTCTTTTTTCCTCTCCCCTTTTCTGTCTCTCTCTCTCTCTCTCTCTCTCTCTCTCTCTCTCTCTCTCTCTCTCTCTCTCTCTCTCTCTTTTCCCCTGTTCTCTCTCTACCCTGCTGCCTCTCCATAGCAATCCTGGCACTTCTTAAAGACACCCACCATTCCCAACATCATGCAGACACCCAATAAGGGAGCATGGTAGGAGCACCCAGTGACCCTGGAGCAAGCCCTTTGGATGGTACACCTGGACCAAAAATAAAAGCGTCATTCAAGGTCAGCTGGTGCACCAGGCGTTTTATCGAGCCAGAACAAGAGAGCATGTCCTGCTTTCTCTGGCAAGGGCCGTAGCAGGGGCGCAGTCCACTTGCAGGTCTCTATCCAGACATATGGACGATGTTTTCCACCCGCTCAAGTGCCTGATCTTGCGCTTGTTTGTTTTTAATTCACACTGGCCTCACGGCGCAGGGGCGGCTTATGAATTATTTAACATTAAATTGCTGTTCGGCTGCTTTCCTGGCTGATTTATTTTAATGATTTGCAATAAAGGCTGGAGTTACTGTGAACTACTCCACGCTTGGAGAGATAATTAATCATTCTGACAAAAAGTACGCACAGCTTCGCAGGTGAAGCTGCCCCCGTGCTTAGAGAAATATGTTCTAGGTCGGCAAGCAGAGGAATGTTTGAAGCGAGGCCGCTCGACGAGGTGCCGCAGTCCGCTCGGACACCAATAATAGCACCTGCTGTCTGTGCAACAAGAAGATCGCAACTGCTGTCAAACACGCTGAGCTGCGATTTACCCTTTGCCCAGCTGCATTCTACAGTAAAGCAGTTCTACTTAATTAATCCACTTGAGCAGCTTAGTGGATCATCAGTAGGCATTGTTTGGAGATTGCAGGGTTTTCAAGGAAAATCCTATTGGCTTCAGTGTAGTTCAAAGCACGCCATAATCAGGAAATAATACACAGTACTGTGGAAAAAAAAAACAGAATTGTTGCCAACAGATTATGAATGGAAGAGTAGGATTTAGCATGCAGAGTAAGAGAAATGTTCTTGTTTACGGTGTGATTTGTTTTGAAGTCGAGAGAGGTCAGTAAGGGATCTGCATACCCTAGAGCTTTAAGCGGTGTCATCAACCTGTCATTTCCAGTTTCTTCACTGTACTGAAGTGGCTACCTGAAGGTCTTGGGTATGCCTCTTTTTGGAGTTTTTGTAGTCATTAGGTAGCTCCTACTAGGACAAACTTATACATTCTGACCAAAGGGACTGCATGCTTCTACCTGCTGTCTGCATAAACTAACTGCTTGAGAAATTCTAGGAGAGCAGCACTGACATAGCTCAGGTCACTGCAGATGGGATGTCTTTTGATCCACTGAGAAGCCTGTGATCCTATGGCAGCCGGAAAGCTCAGTCACTGACCCCAGCAGCTAGAACCCCCCACAGCATCCTGTGTTAAGGCAGTAGGGCCATGCAGTGTTGCAGCTCTTCTGTCGTCCCTCTGCGTGCCATTCTCCTTATTTGTGCCTGTCACATCACATGGTCCACACCGAGCACACTTTGAAAGCACACTGACAGAGCCAGTTAGCCTCTCACCAAGCCGGGGCCCGTCTTCTGACTGCTGAGGCTGTTTATCTCTGCTTCACAGAGAGCTCTTATCGCCTTACCGCTCTGTTGTTATGGCCTTGTCATTTTCTCTCTGGCGATCTGTGGGGGTTGTCCACCCCTCACCCCCCACTCCTCTGTGACACGACTATCAGCCTGTGGGTCACTGCACACAGAGGAACAGCTGCTTTTTTCACATTGTTTTGTGATTTTCAAATCTGCAGGTTGGCTTTTGTTTCTATTTACGGATTCTGCATTTTTCACAGCACAAAGATACCCTCTGTAAGTGTTGTTTACGCAGCGTGTCAACACATGCAGTGTGTTTTCAGGGACTTAAATGTGTGGCCTCATATATCTGTTTGTTACTCCTTAGCTCCTCTTCAGCTACTCAGTGCAGCGTCTCAAGTGGTGATGGCTCTGAATCTCTCTTCCTTCTGCCGGCTCTTTCAAATGCTCACACACAGACACACACACACACACACACACACACACACACACACATACACCCAAGATAAGGAATGAAGTGTGAAGTCGACAAAATGATGCCAGAGCACCTGCAGGCTGAGCTCCCAGTATGTCTCTCCAGGCTCGTTCTGCACTAATTGGGCTCTGTTAGTGTCGTCCTCAGCAGGGGAGGCTGGGATACGGTGGGCAGGCTGCCCCACCCGTAGGGCTTTCTTCATTCATTGAGGTGGAAGAGCCGTGTGGATATCAGCACCTAGGTCACGGCACCATGGGCCGTCTGCCAGCTGAGATTGGTTCTTCCTGTTCCCTGTGCTACAAGGTCTTCTGGCTGTACCATGCAGCAGCTGTGAAGAACATGCTTTTGTGAGATGTTATCTCCACAGGGACTCGGCATGTACTGCTAACACTTGCTAATGTATACTAAAGCTGGTACTTTTCAAGGCGACACCCGCAAACTTTATACTGTGCCTTTGGGTGAGCTTTATCTCCGCAGGCTAAAGGAACATGGGTGAGCTGATATGCAGATTAGAAGGGTAGATGTAATCAGTCCTGTTTCCATCTGAGAAATCGGAGATGCTTGGCTTCCAGGAGAACATGGTGGCACTGACCCCAGCTGTTTATCTGTGTGTGGGTTGGGTTCACATCCAAACAGGCGCCATGGCCTCTGGCCTACTTTCTGGGTTTAAAGCATCAAACATCCCACATATTGTCTGCGTTACTTTCTTAAGACAACAGAAGACCAGGCAGAGCAGAAATATAGTCTGCCTCTCTTTTGGATTGCTTAAGTCCCATGACGCCCACTGTGTTTCATGTAAGTTACAAAATTAAATTATAATTTACAGTCTTGTTTACACCTAGCATGTGAAAAGCCAAGGCTAACGGTTAGGTACGAGACTATAACTGTGCATTCTAGACAAGGCTGAAGATTTACTACCGGGGCATCAGAGCCCGCAGAAGGAGTAGTTTTCATTTATTTAATTCTGTGCATGTGTTTTCAGCCACTTTAGAGGTGCATAATCACTAGGGCTGTTCACAGCTCGCAAGACCTTGTCAGAAATCCCGTATTTCAAGAATATGAAACGAAAACACTTCACCTTTTTTGTTTTACTGCTGAAGTGCTTTCATCGTCGTACTGCAGTGGAGGTTCTCTATGAAGGCACCTTGCGGCCAGCCTTGAGCCTAAGGTGATGTGCTGCCTTCCCCCAGCAGGAGGCTTCTCCTGGGGCTCCTCTCTCTGTCTGTCAGTTCGAGCGGCGGCTGCTCGCTGTACCAACTTGATTCCTGGGAGTGCAGGTGAGGAGGCTGGGTGGAGCACAGAGGGGAGGTGTCGTGAGTTCATTGCACTTATGCTACCCCTCCTCTGCAGACTTCATTTCAGAGCCTGGGAGGTCACATAACTCCCTCAGGGGAGGCAGTTGTCACATTTCTCACAAGGAATCAAAAGTTCAGCACCTCCCTGTCCTCATAACGGGCGCCAGCAGAGCAGAGATAGAGCAGGGGTCACGAGCTCTGATTAATTTAGAGGCTGCTAATTACACCAAGGTGACCTACCTCCTGAATCACATGGAAGGGGAGCGATAATGAGACGGACAGGAACCTTCAGTTCAAAGGTGCAAACACTCCCAAGTTTCTGTTTGTCCGACCCCATGCAGACCATTGTTTTGTCTATCGCAGTTTCACATTCTATATGGGAAAGCTTGTCTACGACATCTTTTTGTTGTTGGTTTTCACCAGGGATGGAGGGATGTCTGCTGTGCGCGCCATAGGCCAAACTGGTGAAGTGCAGTGCATCTTTGCCCTAGTACGTGATCTTCAAGGCAGCAACTTGAATATCGATCAGGGTAAAGGACAGTTTTGTGAAGGATACGCAAGGCTTGGCAGCCTCTTCAACAGCTCGACCAGGGCCCTCTTTGTTACCCGCACAATCTGCTTGAATATCTATTTATTCCCAAACAGATTAGTCTTTAAAAGAAGTGCCATAATAGTTAATTACATGCCTATTAGAGAGAAATGAATACCTCTTCCTGGGTCTCTCTTTCACTGCCATTCCCCTGCCAGGAGAGATCAATGGAATCAGGCCATGTGAGTAGACAGGCAGCCAATGAGGAGAAGGCTCTCCTCTAGACAAAAACTGTGTTTGACATGTCGTTATACAGCAGAGGAGGGCTCTGCAAATCTCCTCCAATGTTGCATTAAAAGTTGCAAATTAGCTGAGGGTCCTAGGCTGACAGTTATTTTTAACAGTAGTTGAAGGCTTTTGTTTTCTGGTGCCTGTGTGTTGACGTTTTAAAGCCATCAAGGAAATAAAAATTCTTCAGTTGTCTTTTCTGATCTGCTTCTCCATCATTTTCAAAACTTTAAAGGAGTTAGAATCAAAAAATGTGCCAATATGCCAGTGTGTGTGTGTGTGTGTGTGTTAGTGTGTGTGTGTGTGTGTGTGTGTGTGTGTGTGTGTGTGTGTGCGCATATGATATTTATGGTATAACTGTCTCTGGACCACACAAGTACCACATGAAGATAAAGAGTAGTCGGTTATTCACCACACTGGACTCACTGACATGAGCTTAAAGTGGTACAAATAAACTTTTCTCTGCCCTGTGAGGTGATTCCTGACTCATTACAGTATCCTGGGATCAACCTCATCACCATCTCTCTAAGTCCATCTTTATTGAGGAGTGTGGCAGCGTAATTACGATGCCCATTTGATTACACATCACAACCAAGTGAAGATTCCTTACCTTTAAGTCCATGTGACTGACCTTAAACTAAAAAGCATGTGATTTAATCAAAGGCAAATGTCATGCACACTTCTGGTGGTGGGCAGAATTTTCTATCGCTTTAAATGACAAAAGAGAAAAGATCTTAACTAGTGATATGCTAGGAAGATTTTGGTTGCATAAAGCTCATCCATGGCTGTATCTTATGGTCGTTTCTTTGGTAGCAGAGCGAGCTTGGCTCCTTGAGGTCTACAGAAAGGGATGGGTAACTGCAGTCATTTAATCCTGCAGGTTTACTTAGACCAACGTGCACCCCCTACTTCAGTGTGTGTTCACCTCAGAAGACCGCCCACAGTCATGAGGCTGGCAGCTAAGGTCTGTCTTTCTGAGTGGGTGTATCACGCTTCCTGCTGAACATGGACAGTGGACAGCAGAAAGGAGGTGGAGCAAGCAGGCCCTTAGGGAACCTACCCCCAACACTGTTTTCTTTCTTTTTTTGTTAATGCAGTGCAGATCTGCTCAGTGCTACAGTGGCTTCTCCCACAGTGTATACCTGCCTAGAGGCAGGGAGTGAGAGATTTGTTAATCAAATGAGATGGGCCTTTAAAGAATCCCTACATCATCCCTCTCTCTGTTTCTCTCTCTCTCTCTCTCTCTCTCTCTCTCTCTCTGGATGGTTTGAGTTCAGCTGCTGCCCCACCTGTCCCACACCTGTCATTACCTCTTCAGAGCTTGCTTTGGCATCTCAGGTCTTACCCTCTGTTGTGCCACTTGGGTTGTCTCTTAGCAACCAGCCTGGGAACATGTAGACCCTCTCTCCTTTCTTGAAACTGTGCAGCATTGTTGACCAAAAACTGTTGTGGGCAGAATTAGTGGTAAGTACAGTGTAACCACTGGTACTGCAGTGTCTGCTTCACAGGAGCCTAGCATTTGACTTTTATTTTTTTTTTTTGAGTTTTATGGACCATGGTTATTGCATTTGTACTGCATTTGGCCAGTATTTGCCTTGTATGATTTGTGTGTTGATGGTTTTACACACTGCCCAATCACACAGTGGCATATTTATGCACTTGTCTACTATTCAGCACCAGTGTCCTTCCCATTTTGACACTGTTGTCTCATGGTTACACATCGTATACCTCTTCTCCCATTATGTGCCTTTTGTCTTCTTCTCTTTCATGTGTGTCCCTGAACCGTGGCTCCTGGTGGTGCTTTGTTGACCTGTACACAGGTGAGTAACTCTTTCAGTATGTTTTCCTGACCCGCTGTGGTGACTTCAGCAGGCCTGCTGTCTTGCTCCGGTGTTGCCGGAGTGTGTAAGAGCGAGCGTGTCCTTGTGTGGCAGCCCATATAACGGCCTGCTGGAAGTGTGGTGTTACAGATAAGAGTGAGGCTTTGATGAAGCCACGTGACGCATCTCCCTGTGTGCCCGTCCTGTGGGCTCCAGCTGACTGATGGTCTGTCACCACACTACAGCAGCATGGCTCCTTCCCAGTTTAGCTGCTGCCGCCTCCTTGTTTTGTCTAAAGTTGCTGTCGACTAATTGATAGCCCCGCATAGCAGCTTGCAACCTGAGGTCCAATCATCCATCCACCACACTTCCCCTCTCAACCGTGGTTGCTAGGGATGTAAGGATGTGTTGCACCATGATACATTGCGATGCAAAATGAGTGACGTGCACAGTGTGTTGGCTGGCGAGAGTGCAGCAATGCGTGCTTTGTGTGTAATATTTTAGTATAAAGAACATTACCAGCGCACACTGCAACAAGTCTATATTTTAATTTGTTGTCATATTTTCGAATGACTGTTTTCTTCTTTTTTGTGTCACCTTTGATCTCGTAATCCACCAGCCATTTTTCAGCAGCACCAGTAAAAAAAGACTAATGTAATAAATGTAGCTTGTTTTTTCATTTTAACTAAAACGTTGTTTATTTAAAGATGCCGCCTGCTGACAACTCACTTGTGACATATAGTATATAGTAAAATCTATTAGTTCTTGTCATTTCTATATTTTTCTTTGGTCTGTTATATTTTTATTTAGGAAATATGTTGTTTGAACATTGAAGTATGGACATGAGTGAAATTATTTTTAATGTAATGTGTAATTAAAAATGGCATTTTTATTAAGCTTTTTGCATTTTGCAGTTTAAGCACTCACTGCCTACAGGGCTTTCCCATCCAGTTTGCGGCCCTGTACTTGTCAGCCCATGGCCCGGTATTGATCCGTGGACCGATGTTTGGAAAACTATGGCTTATACAACTGCTAACTAGCAATATGATGCAACATTTATAGTACCACCACAATGAACATTTGTCATTCAAATTTTGTTTTGAGTATCGTGAAAAGTTCGAACCCAGAGTCATGAATTGAACTGCAATGTGAGCTAAATGTGTTGTTGAATCTCTAGTCTTTACTGCCCCCCCGTTTCTGGATGTGTGCAGCTCTGCGTTTTCTGTGTCACTTCACCTCTGTTTATTAGTGTGCAGGCTTCGGAGTGATTTTGGAGAGATGAAGGCAGAGAGCGCTTTGCCTAGTGAGAGTCAACAGGAGATGCAGAATGAAACACTCTGCAGCGAAGCATTACAGATTGGCCATAACAAAGAAGCCATGAATTAGTGAAGGGGGTCATGTTCCACTTCAGACAGTGCTGTTCTACCACAAGAGAGGTTCCTGTGGCTCAGCCAGTCAGGCTTACACACACGCGCACACAAGCACATACACATGCATCCATACACACACGAAACTCTGTTTTCTTTATAGAAGTGTGAAACAGATTTAGTTGTTCCACCATCCGCCAGAGCTTGTGGTCTAATTTGTGAACATGCCTTCAGTAGCCATATTTCTAATTTAACTGTGACCATCTATGCTGGCCATTTTAAATTTCCTTTGAACCTATCTATGGCTGCATCAGACTGAGCAAAACTGATAGTGTGATTGTTAGAATTACATTTAAATGAAAACTCTTCAGAGGTGTTTTTAACCACGTGAACCTGAATGTGGTTTTAAAACCAATTTTTTTTGAAGAAAAAATATCTGTTTGACATCAAGTGGAGTAAGCACATATTAAGTGTACTTAAGCGCAGCAATAAATTAGACATTCTTAATTGCCTCTTTGTTGCTACCTTTATTTGTGAATAATTGGAATTTGTTATTTCTCATAACTGGGAAATGGTTTGACAGCACAGAAAAGTAATGTGTAGAGTAATCTCACTTGAGGGAAGCATCTAGAAACCTCACAATGAAGAAGATGCTAATTGGCCCTGTATTGATGTCTTTTAATCCCAGACTCAAGGGAGCTATTTTTGTTATAGATGTAAGCATTGGTTTGCTAATGATGCTGCCTGACATGAGTAGACATGAGCTCTAATGGCTTATTGACTAGAAATGTGGTCATGCTTAAATTATCAGACAGTGTGATATAATACAGTATAGGACAGAGACAGTCAAATTACTGGTAAATGTGTCATTTTATATTTATTTTTAGGTTCATTTTACCTGGTTTTATAATTTAATACCTCACGTGTGTTTGCAGGTACTTAATTAGAGGCTAAATTATCTGTGCTTCACATTACCGAAGCCATAGTATATTTATGAATTTTAAATGAAGGCAAAGAAATTAGAAGTTTCTTTTCTACATGGTTCTCCTCCGTGTGTGTCGTCTGTTTCACGCATGTATTGTACATTTCTCTGTGTATGTGCTTCCATTGTCTGGCATATATTTTGTGTTTCTGGTGTGGTCCATGTGTTTCCGGTATGTGTTGGAGATGTAGAGAAGCCAGAACCTGGGCCAGAGGAGGCGTGGGGGCTGCTGCCACACGTGGTGGGCTCTGTGAGGGCCACTGCGTCTGTCACACTGAGGCACGTGTCTCTCACCAGTGAGCGCATGCTGATCATCCATGTGGTCTTCCAACGTTCTCCTCACGGTTCACGTTCCAGAGAGTCAAGACCAACTTTTTGAAAGTTTTCTTTTGGCTTCTGCTCATCCTCACTATTTTCCCACCAGCTCTTCGTTTTGGTTTATATTTCACCTGCGACTCATATACAGGTATTTGTTCAGGTAAATTTTTTAGCCTGTTAACAAATAAATAAGATAATATTAAATTATGTATAACTCTCACAATACTACACTACTGTAAAATACCTACTGGTTCACTGAATGCTTTTTACTGACTGTTCCTTTTCCAAATGATCTATGGTTTGATGGTACACAGTTCCAGTTAGGATCTCACACAGAATCACAAAATACCTCTTTAGTCTCACACACACACACACACACACACACACACACACACACACGCACACACACACACACACACACACACACACACACTGTGACAGATGTCATAGAATCTGGGCATTTAGGCTTACACAGTGGGTGTTATTGGTGCCAGGTAGTGAGAACAACAGCTTATTGGTTTTACCATGACAGCAGGCGACACTAAGGAGCAGTTCTCTATTCTGATTGCTTAGTGTACGTGTCACTCAGCACTTGGATTTCCTCTCCCACCCAAGGATCCTCTATTGATCTAATTAAGTTTGAATCAGTTTCTTCACATCACTTACTGACAAGGAGCACAGAGCGCTAAGATGTGTTGCTAAGAGACCATGTGTCTTACCATCCAAGAAGGAGGCATTCAGCTTTACATCTCACCAGAGGTTGCTGTCAGCAGGTCCAACAGAAGGGACCTAAAGAGGGACAAATAGTCGGTTTTTTTTTTAAGCTTCATGTCCATCATGTGTGAGGATGTGAGAGGCTGTACACAGAGTGTGATCCATGATGTGTGGGGATGTGAGAGGATGTACACAGAGTGTGATCCATGATGTGTGGGGATGTAAGAGGATGTACACAGAGTGTGATCCATGATGTGTGGGGATGTGAGAGGATGTCCACAGAGTGTGATCCATGATGTGTGAGGATGTGAGAGGATGTACACAGAGAAGACAATTGTGTTAGCAGGCAGCAAGCAGACATTCTCTGTTCTCCATTCTCAGACTGAAACTAAAATTTCCATAAACCATTTTTGATGCATCAGTTTTGTATGCCTCTCATCTCCACCTTCATGGTTCTATCTGTGTTTCTCAACTAATGATGTCTTACTGGAACCACACCAATCTATGTGGACATATGAGATTAGCCACAGATAATGAACTACTGTTAAAAAAGCTCTCCTGAACTGAACACACTGGGACTAACTGAATCGTAGGCCAGAGGAGCACATACTTTATCAAGTATAGGTCTGAACGTCAAGCCCTAGAAGTGCTGTTCTAAGTATACACTTGAACCAGGATGTTAACCTGGATAAGGTAATGTGTGGGAGAATTAAGCTTCAAGGTTCTCATTTTGGATAAAATCACAAGATGAGCAGTTGCAGTAATATCAGGTGTGATGATCTTAATGGGCTGAGTTTCAGACTGAGCTTGTTTCTGATCTTATTCTCCGAGTCTTTAAAATCTATTAAAAGTCTGGTTAACTAGTCAACGATATCACCAGTGCGGTGCCAGTATGAAGTGGGTGCTGCCCCATCATTTAAATTCTTGAAGAGCAGAAACATGGCCAATAACCCATGAACCATCAGAGGCTGTGTGTTGTAAACACAGATTTGCTGTCATGCACACAAACCTGTTTCATTAAGCCTGTACATTTTTTTAATTTCACACAGGAAATAGACTTATTTGATCTTAAGCACTTTGAGGCACATTGTTGTGAAAGGTGCTATATAAAAATAAATTGAATTGAATTGAAATTGAATTATTCTGCAATCTCTTGTGTTTGGGTGTGGTCAGCCTCCTCCTGCTTGCATTGAGGTGGTGGATGTGTGTGTGAGTTATGGTTCTCTTCTGTGTAGTAATTAAAGGGCATTATTTTGTATCGCACTGTTGTCTTATCTTGGATGAGATTGTATACGTAGTGGTAGGAAAGCACCATCTCCACTGTCATTGGCTGTATCGTCAACAAATTCACATTTCATGCTGTTCTCTTGTGACTAGCCTTTTCAGAGACATTCGGAACTATGTTTAGTGTGCCTGCGCGTGTGTATGCGTGTGTGAACGTCCTCTATAATTCACCTTTCTGCCTTGCTCCTGACTGAAAAAGCAAGTGTTTGTTTGTATTTTTTAATAAACAGGATGTGGGTCCCCCCTCCTCCTGACATATCTGAACAGCTTGCCAGCGTGACCCGCGACTGTGCCTCGCCAAATGATGGGCCCATAATTACAGGGTTATTGCAGCTTTCGCTGATGGGTAATGACACATTTGCAAATTAATTCTTTGAGCTCTGCTACAATTAGCATATGGAGGAAGATTTACTCCCAGCCACCCCTGGAGTCATTGGGTAATCAAGAGCGGAATTTAATAAGAAGGCACAGGAGGCTTGAGGGGGGTCATCTCACTTAATCATCCTTTGTTCACGACGTACGTACCCTAGATCTCCTCTTTAGCGCCCAGTTCACCACGTCGCTGTCCCCTCTGATTTCAGATGCTGTAATGGAGTGGATTAAAGCCAGATTTGTCAGGAGGAAAGGGACACGGACAGACAGGGATCGATGTTTGTGGAGAAGGCACAGGCCCACGAAGTTGCAGTCTGCGAACAGATGGTGGAGCGGCAGGCTTTGGGAGGGGGGTGTGCTCACGTGCTTCACGGGAGGCCGTGACTTTTTAATGTGCAGTCAGAGGAGGCGGAGGGCACTCTTTACCTGCACATTTCCTCCCAGCTGGAGCTGGGTTCGAGGAAGGCTATTGGCTGATGGGCCTGTTATACCCATTAGCAAGCCAGTGAAGAAATGGCTTTCTGTCTCCAGTGGTATGGCAGGACACACCTGTCTTCCGATCGCCATGTGTTCATTGCATGTTAGTACGTATGCTTGTTTGTGTGGAGGACCGTTGGTGTATATGTGTGCCTGCACAGCCGTGTCCGCGTGCATGTGTGTGCAGATTTGCTGTCTGACTTGGTTCTCTGCTGAAAGCTGCTGTGTGTGACAGATAAACACACACGGTTTGAGACACGGTATGTTAATGTGTTCTCGCATGCTCTCACGCAAGCACAGATGCTCCTTTACTTTCTTTCATGCCCTCTGCTTTGCACATGCATTACATTTATGGCATGTGTAAAAGCTAGTGTACAGAAGTATACGTGCCTTACACATGCTTGCTCAAGTTACACACACATTCTGGCTACCATACATACTTTCTCTGGCTAGCAGAAAAAAAGATAGAGGTAAAAATCCCAACCCCCTCCTCCACATTTCCTGCCCACCCCCTTTTCTCCAGAACAAGGGGGGACTGTGTGCTGGAGATAGATTAGACCATGTCTTATCTGTGTCTCATGGTGTCCAGGCTGATTGACTGGGTGGATTCCACACCCTGGGAGACATGGACTGTTCTACATGGGGGGGTGGGGCAAAGGGCTGTGGCTGTCAAGACAGCCAGGCCTTCATTTGAGTCCTCCAAATCATGAATTCCTCTGATTTGGCACATTGGTCTCAGTGGCCCATGTTCATCTTGAAAACAGCAGCATTTTCCTTAAGTACCTTCCTCAGAATGCACTTCCGATTGATTCAAGTGGCACAGAATGAGTTATGATGTGTTTTAGCTAAAATGCATGTGTTTGTCACACAGCAGTCTCCATGGGGACAGGTGAGACAGGTAAGTACACTTCTCACTTTCCACCAAGGCAGGACCCCAAACACTGGCCCTGGAGTCTATGGCTCAGCTTTCACTTGGCTTGAACTTAAAATTCTGTCTTGACTATTTAAGCAGTAGTAACAGTTTTCATCAGCTCATTCTGGGTTAAAGTAATTTATTGATTATTTAATGTAGCTGGTAGTCTTTCTGCTTATTGCATAACCTTCATTTTGGAGTCTTTTTAAGACACATTTTCTTCTCCTTCTCCTGAGCTGAGTGGAAAGAATCGATTAGACTCGGAGAGGCCCTGGGGAGTCTACTAAACCCATTTTAAGGGTGTGAGACACACCAGAACCCTGAAAGACAAACTGTTCAAGAGTGTGGTTTAGGTGGGTATGAGGAGGGGCAGATGGCAAGAGAGCTAGAAAAGCCCCTCGTAAATCAGCCTTTGATCTGCAATTTCTAGCTCCCCTTCTGCCAATCCTGTCCCGCTCATCCGAACAGCAGAGACCTGGCCTGCTGGCTGTGAGGGAACAAACTTCTGATACGGCCTCCCACAAGGTGTCGGCAGGAATAAAAAGGGCATAAGGACTGGCGGCTGGCACACTTTAAAGAGGGCCACATATATAACCTCGCCACCACAGGGTGCCAAGCGATTCTGTGCTCCCCCCACAGCAAGTTTTATACAGAGGATCTGAGAGTGCCTCCAGGGGGCGGTCTATTCACAACCCTCCCCTTACCCACTTCCCTCTCTCTTATTTTCTCACTCTCCCCCCTCCCTTATGGCTCTCTCTCCCCGTTTTACTCCCCCCCTCCATTTCTGCTCAGCGCGTCAGATCCCCAGTGCAGTTAACTCGTCGCCCCTGCTGGTTCTGTCAGTCCGCGGTGCGCGGGATGGCAAACTCACACAGGGAGAGGACGAGGGACGTTGCACAAGTCCAGCGCGGGAGCCAACTTTCAGAGGCTTGGATCTGAAGAACGGGGGCGGGGACGAGCTGCTCTCTTATTTCCAGCACCACTTCCAGGAGGGGGGGCGTCTGTTGTTCATTTTTTTCTGCCCTACCTCTTGTTGTCATATTGCCTGAGGAACAAGCTTTTCTCTCTCTCTCTCTCTCTCTCTCTCTCTCTCTCTCTCTCTCTTGCTTCTTTCTACCTCTCTCCTTTGCCTGTAATGCGTAGTATGCCCAAGAAGCTTTTCGAGATGTCTCTTCTGAAAGACGGGCAGAGGCACAGAGAGCTTTTGCACAGAGAAGCGGTGTAATCGGGGAGAGGCGCGGGAACAGATGCCTCCGTGCCTGCCTGGGACTCTCACTTTCATTAAGGGTGACAAATCAGTTGTCACTCAGCCGGGATTCCAATTTACAGATAATGACTCTTGCATGAAAATTGATCGTGCGGGCGGCAGCCTTTCTTTTTTCCTTTCTCCTTCTTTATCGCTCTCTTTCCCCCTTTTACACTATCTGTACTCAGCGCCAGGTTGCTGTAGAAGAAAACGGGAGGAACAGATCAGAGTAGAGAGCAAGTCAAAGCCGAAGTCTCCTCTCTCATCACAAGCTCTGGGACGTTGGGATAAGAGGGAACAGTCTTGTTCGACTTCTTTGTCAGCTGGTGGAGTACTTTAGGTTTTCTCTTTTGTCACAGGGCAGAATTTTTCTGGCTGGTTAATACTTTTGGGTTTTTCTGCATACACTGGTTCTTCATCCTGGATACGAGTAGACACACCGACTGGTTGACCTTCACTGGCCTTGCAGAGGAGCCCCGAGACACTTCCGCTGACCTAACTGACTCGCGTGCACTCAGTTAAGCACTCACGCCACAAGGGTTTTTACAGGACCACTGTGGGTGGTGGGA
Organism: Chitala chitala; assembly: GCA_025773905.1. Taxonomy (NCBI): domain Eukaryota; kingdom Metazoa; phylum Chordata; class Actinopteri; order Osteoglossiformes; family Notopteridae; genus Chitala; species Chitala chitala. Next base: position 12,517 of record JABJVR010000018.1, on the reverse strand, counting down.
ATCACCCCTGTGGCACTCAGCCACCCATCTTGTTCTGGTGGAGCCCTGGGCCAAGCCACCCCTCACCTCATTGCCTAGAAACTTCAGTTCAGAGTCGAGAGCCATGATGACTGGCTGACTCCCAGGGAACAGACCCAAGAACCTCCATAGCACCCAGGGCTACTCAGACCAGGAACAGACTGCCTCCCACCATCTGTCATTTCATCTCGTCTTTTGTGAATACAATGGATCTGTAACAGAAGCCATGTTTGGACTAAAGGCCCCGCTGTACTATCTGCCAGGTAAGCTGTCTCAGGTCACAGGGTGGCAGAGTGGGAGCAGACAGAGGTCGAGATACATTGGCTCAGATGAAATGCATTGAAGGATGAGACTGTCCCGTTTTCAGCTACCTTTGCTCAGAGGTTCTGTTTTATAAGCACAAGCTTGTAACCTGAGAACTTTGGTCTCTGTGGGCTGGCTTTTCTACCTTCTTTTCTGTCTGCATTATTAGCCTGTAAGTGGCAAAGCGTGTTTTATTTAACAGTGATCTGGCAGAGCTCTCTAGCAGCGGGGGCTGAATTAAGCCTGGTGTGGAGTTACCTGCTGTAGGTACTCAAATGTGTCTCTTGGCTGAGCGAGTTCTGATTAAGCATTGTGGAGGTGAGGCATGGCCTGCGCTGGGCTGTAAAAGAGAAGTGAGAGAGGAAAGAGTACGTCTTAATGCTGAAAGAACCTGAACGCTGCAGACCATGTGTGTCAGGACCTCAGGGCACACCTCCCACAAGCAGTGATGGAACGAAGGGTCGCCTGGTGAGACTAGGTGTGTTATAAAAACAACATACCTTGTACTTAGCACCTGACCACCATTTGCCACATTTTTGCATGAGGACGATTGCATAATCTGTAATAGTATGCTGTTTTATTCAGTTCTCAAGGAAAGGGATGTAAAGTGATGACAGGTCAGTAGCACAGATTGAATGTCAGCAGGTGAGTGAGCTGCAGCAGGTGGCAGGTCTGGGATCAGAAGGGACAGTGACACTGACTGATTCTGTAGCACATTGGTGGAGCATTGTGATGGGAGTTGGTTGCTCTCTGTCTGGGCCTCAGAATGCTCTGATCAGCTTGCCTTCATGTTAAGTGCACTTCACTTTCAAACCGTACAGCTTGCATTTTGCAAGCTCTATAATATGTTCTTCACAGACAGTTCAGGACACACCCCATGGTCTGCTCTGTGTTTAACACACTTCTCAAACTCTGTTTAATGCACATTCCACAAATTTTTTTCACATACACTTCACAGACTCAGATTAACAAACACTCCACACACACTCCATAGATGCTATTCGACACATATTACGCACAGCACGCAACATACTTCACACCTCAGATTTGATTGGCAAACACTTCATAGACGCATATACACATATTCTCCACAGACTACTTAACATGCACTTATCAGACAGTTTTACACACTTTTGTAAGCCTTGTAAAATTGTCTTGGTTATATTGGTTCTGCTTGTTGAAAGATCCTTCAGGTCCTGTGTGGAAGACCGTAGCTGGTGCTGTATTATGACTTTCTGACCACCTTCACACCCCCTGGCCAGCCTAACTTAATTTTAAGAGCACTTCACTCTCAAACCCCCCAGCAATCCAGTGTTCTGCAACATGCTCCTAGTACAGCCTGGATGAACATACCCTCTGGGGTTTCCACCCCCTTCTCCTAGGATCTTTGATGATATTGGGTTAGTTAAAATGTCCTCATGGTGAGCGCAATGAGGTGGGCCCATGAACGGAAAACTCTGCCTGTTTCAGTTCTGTTTTGGTGTCCCATTCCTAAAAAATACTGTTGTTCCATAGCATTCCACAACAGTGTTGTAACAGTATGACAGAATGTATTAAGTTCCATACAAATGTAGGTAATGTGGTATAGGTTTCATGACGTTATAGCACATTGAAATCCCACCACTGCCACCAACAGTTTACTACACTTTAGCTTTTGACTATAACTTTGTATGACAGTTTACCTGATGTGCAGCAAGGATATAGTTGATAATACTCATATTAAAATAAAAGGCTAATTTTAATCAGACTAATGACTGGTTCTTGGAAGCACTTCCTCACCTGAGGAGATGCACACCTCAGGTGGTTAAGGAAGTAAATAAACAATGTTCAGATCACACTGAATAATTCACTGCAGTTATTAAATTATACATGACTCCATGAATGATTAAAAGGGAGTGATTATGGACGTTGTTTTTGTCATGGTGTGTTGAAGCCTCCATCAACAGCACAGTGTCGGGGGGTCTTCTGAGCCACCTCGGTTTGCCCACCCATCTCTGTTCTGCAGACCACACCTTTCCTTTCATTTTGCTGTTCAGTCCCATATTCTCTATGGACTTGTACACCTTTATTGTTCCGCTGATGGACAGGAGTGAGATGTCAGTGTGAAAAACGATGTCAAAAGCATGCAGCATGCTGGGCCATTCCATGTGTGCATCATGAACTTTGTCCGGGGTTGGGAGGAAACAAAAAACAGAAAGGAGAGCATACCTGTTGTTATAGCTGTCAACATTTTGGCTGAAATGTGGGGGTAGGAGGAGGGTGACGAGGTGCTACCTGTCACTCATCCTTTTAACAGTCTTTGAGTACACTCCACACATTCCCCCAAGATGGCCACATGGAAGTTAACCTGAGTTGCCATCACTCAAGACTAGGGATCACAATCCAGTTTCATTCACATCCCTTAGGTCTAAAGGTTGAAAACATCCATCCATCCTTTTTTCCTACTGCTTATGCCAGTCCCAGGTAGCTAAGGGCATAAGGTAAGGGATCATCATTTTACATCAAATGAAATATAAATAGAGTAAATAAAGATTGTATGAGCGTGTGTATTTCAGTCAACCTTTAGAATCTGCGCATGTGGGTTTGTGCACCTCTGTGCCTTTGTATTTGTGTGTGTGTGTGTGTGTGTGTGTGTTTGTGTGTGTGTGTGTGTGTGTGTGTGTGTGTGTGTTCTAGCCCCTGCCCCTACCCTATTCTCTGATCTGCTCATCTCTGTGGGTTTCCAAGCCCAGTCCCAGCTCTGCCTTCACCGTCATTGACACACAGAATTAGCTCCCGCACGCTTTCTAGTCTTAACTGCTGTTGCCTTGGAGACGGTGTCAGACACATGCTAGTTTTTCAATGATTATTTGACAAGAAAAAAGAGGAGCATAAAGAAAAAAGAAAGAAAAAAGACAAGAGAGAAGGAAGACGACGTTGGTGCTATTATGAAGGAGACTAATTACTACGCCTCTGTAAAAGAAACATGAGTGGAGGACAGGAGAATGAGATGGGCTGGTGGTGTCACTTCCTCACTGCCCTTCTTGTTTGTTTTATTTGTATGTCCAAGGATAGAAGGTGACAGCTGAAATAGCCAACAAGCCAATAAACCTTTGCAGCAACAAAAAATGAATGACCTGTGGTCGCTTAACTTTAATATGCATGAAGTGTGTTTGCACACGTGTGTGTGCATGTGCCAGTGTCTTAGCGGCTTACGCTACCAGCATTTTGTCTCGTATTTTGACGAGGTGGTTGAAGTGCTATTGTTTTCATGATTTATTAATTGAGTTTAATCCAACATCAGAGCAAGAAAGTCAGGCATGGACATTCATACTTGTTTTACTACCATCTGCTTTTCTGTCCAGCTGAAGGTTCAAGTGCGAGCACAAAGTGTATTTGAAGCCCAAAGTCACTCGTTGTTCATGCAGCGTCAGAAGACAGTTATTTTATTTTTCACGTTTGTTGGGTCCACTACCCTAGACATTTACAGCTGACAGTGTGACAGGGAAGGTGTGTTAGCAACAGGGAGGCAGCCTGCCTGTAAGCTGCAGGATATAGAAATGTGGAGCTACAGGTGTCAGGTAGCCGAGCCCTGGCCCATGCTGCGTTTTGTGGTCGAGTGAAGCTTGTAATCCTCCGATCAGTTTACAGCACTCATCGGCACTTCTTCTCTCTGTCTCTTCATTTCTCGCTCCTTTGCCTGGGTAATGTGTGTTGTGAAAAGGGAGCAGTCTAAATGTCAGAGGTACAGGAATCTGTGACGCCTCAAACAGATGATGGGCTGGGGGTCAATAGAGGGCAAGTGTCTCAGGAGACGATGGAGAAAGTGAATGCAGAAGCGTCCTGGTGCTCTGCTGCCAAAACTGTAGGAGTGACAGATGCACTGTTTTACCTGTTTACACACCAATCCTGTAAAGACACCTGTGGAGAGACACTGACCAACTCTGTGCAGAAGTGACCCCCTTAACATGTGTCACGTGACCCTGTTAGTGTCTGGTTTACCATTTAAAGACAATGACCTAACCTCTAACCCCTCCCCAGAAACACAGACACCCCTCTCATGTTTGTAGTTAGACCGTTCTACACCGTTTGGTGACCCTTTATCATTGCATTTAAGTTTTACCACGCTATTTTACCGGCTTTCTTTAGGGTAATGTTTCCTTTCAGAAATAAAGAGCACTTCTGAGTTCACAGTCTACAAATGTGAAAGTGAGTATTTAAATAAATTATGCAAAATACACAGTTTGGGATCTAAGTTCTGTCCATTGTCTCATGACGTTATTGATGTTGTTTTTGTTCTATGTTTAGACGTTGTGTCTGCAGAAGGGCAGACTGTGGGTGAGAGGTATAATTGTGATTGAAGGGTTGTTTTTAAAACCTCAGGTTTAGGTCTGTGTTTACATTGGCTGCTGTGGTCTAGTAGGACATGGATCATAAATTATTGGCAGGTTTGGGTGGCACATTGTGGTGTCACCTACTGCAAGAAATATATCTTAAGAAGCCACTGATGTGCTCAGGGATGGCTGTGTGGGGGCAAGTGCCCAGCAGGGGCAGGTGAGTGGCACAGACAGAGCCTTTGGAAGGGGTCTTTGGGTGGGGAAGGTGCTTCTCAGATGTGAAACTGTGAGCCTGGCAAACCAAGGTTTCCTGGATTACAGCTGAAGCAGTTTAGCCATAGGTTGTCTATAAGTGGCTTTATGGTGGGCCAGAGGGTGTACTGAGATGACAAGGAGCAACACACACATGCAAACTTACACATGTGCACACAATCTCACACAGACACCCATAAACAGCCACACACCCTCAGCTATACAAACATCTGTCTATTTGGGAGACCACACATTGGCCTGTCTTATTCATCTTCCTTATTTTGTGTACCACCAAAATATCTAGTAAACATTAGGATAATAAGGAGTTTTTTCGTGTGTGTGTTCTCTTTAAATCAACAAGTAAAAGAATGGAGATGTCAGCCATACACAAATCTTAGTAAAAGATGTTTGTTGACTTTTTATGTAAGCAGCACTGCCACTTCCTGTGCTTGTCTTTTGAATCACACAACTCACCTCATATTTTTCATTACATTTCATTGTTTGAGTGCCAACAGCAGCCACTCTGAATGAAGTCTGCATTCTGGAAAGATGTACTAAGAGCCATGGGCCTGCAAAAATATAATTTGCATTTTCTTTCAGCTTCTCTGTGCAGTACATCTACACATCTCCACAGATGCCTACAATACCAAGGCACGATGAGCACACATCAGTGTTCAGACAGACAGTGCTAGTGGAAGAGCTGCTTTCCTCTGGACTTCGTCATGCAGGGGTGAACTCCAGTCTCACGCGGTGAGACCTGAACAGTGGAGATGTGGCGATGGGCAATGATAGTAAGGACATGCTGTAATGGGGATGAGGTGGTCAATAGAACATGCGGCTGTGATGATGGGTGATGGTTAGTAGGACATGCTGTAATGGGGATGAGGAGATGGTTATTAGGAGGTGGTGCTGTGATGATGTGAAATGGTTTGGGAGTGACCTTTCATAGCTCCTCTGTGTTTGACTGTGACTAATTGGAAACTGGTTCAAGTGAGGCTTCTCTGGTATACTCCAGATTTTAGCAGGTTGTGCTTTCATCGTATAGCAAGCTGCCTCTCTTCGCTGAACTTGGGAATTATATGTGTCACATTTTCTTCATATGACACAAATGGAACCTGGGAGGTGTATCAGACAGCTGTCCTTTCCTGTTGTTTTCCAGGAAGCAGATTCATATTAATGGTGTTCATCATGTCAGTTCTGCTAGCGCTCCATCAGCAGAGGTCACCTCCAGGACATAGGCTGCCTTTATCATACAAAGCAGTCAGGTTAACCCAACCACCCATTACTTGCAGTGAACTGGCAGCTGTCACTCAGTAAGATTAATGCTGAGCACTGAGGCATCGCCGAGAGCCGCTTTTAAAGGAACTGCTCACCAGGTCTCATCCAAGTCCAGAAATCCACCCGAGAGGGTTCACTTTGCCCCCAGCTTAATCTTCAGAATGTCAGGTCATAACAAAATAAGCTAATGATTTAAAGAGTCGAACATTTAAATACATTGTCTAATAGTCTGAAAATGATCTGGTAATTTGCAGGCTTTACACCTTAGTGTGGGGATAGGGTTTAAAAAACAAGAAGGAGAGAGAGTGTGAAGAAAAGAGAAAGTGGAAAGAAATCCTCATACACGTCTCTCTCTAATTAGGTCCAAATGCTGGCACAGGAGAGATCTACCACCCAGGGTGTGAGGAAATGGAGATTTCAGTACATTTCGGAGAACAGTAGCTGTTGAGAATAATTTAAGGCAAGATCATTTTGAGTCTTCTAGCCTTCAAAGAACCCAAAATAGCAGCAACCTCTCCAAATGGGAGGCCTGTAAGATTGATTTGCTTTTTATTTGTTCTTAAATATCTGCTGTGATGGTTATTAGAGACAGACACAAACTCCAGGAGAATGTGTTGGAGACAGAGAGCAGCTGCAGCCTCTTGGTCCAGGCCTAACTGCACTAAGCCCCAGGATCGCTGCTCTGAATGCATCCACTACCAGAAACATGCTTGTAGCTACAGGCAAGAGGGCTTTAGTGAGCCTAGGTGTGTTAGTACAGTGAGGGCCTTCACATCAAGCTGGGGTTACATACCTATATTAGGGTTGTCTCTTCAACACACACACACACACACACACACACACACTCTCTCTCTCTCTCTATCTATTTGTTTAAGTAATTGGCTTTTGTAATATATTGTTTTAATGACAAATTTGCCTTGGACCCTTGTATTTAATTTATTGTACTTTATTAATACCACAGGCATTTATCCCATCCCCTGCCCGAGGAGCTAGCGCTGAGTGGTTTGCTCAGGGGTACAGCTGGCTGTGCGGGGATTCAAACTGGGAGACTTCCACATCCCAGCCTTATGTTCTACCCATTGAGACACCACTTACAGACTTTGAATTTTACTCCATACCACTCTTTACTGCCCCATCTGATTGGCTGGTCTCACCTAGATTCTGAGCAGGCTTTACTGGGTGTGTCAGGGCACTTTATTCACCCCAATGCTGATGCTAAGATAAGCATGACCTGGTGGATCATTTAACCTACCTTGGGGAACAAGCCATATTTTGTGTGTCACATGCAGTTGACCAACAGTAGCAATGGTAAGCAATTATTCTGATACAGGAGTGTGTGTGTGTTTGTGTGTGTGTGTGTGTGTGTGTGTGTGAGTGTTAATACTTTAATGCTTCGCACTGCCAGCCCTGAATCAGTCCTGATTTATTCTTGTTTTGACACGCTGTGCGGTTAGTCTGATGTTGTGTCATGAAGCCATTATGAACCATCGATCTGAGCTGTGCAAACTGTCAGTCTTTCCGAGCATGAGAATTCAATTAATTTGGGGACACCGATTAAGTGCACGCTGCATTTTAATAGTTTTCTAAGAAAGGCTGGGTACGTGCCCCTCTTTCCTGCCACTTGATTGGCAGTGGTTTTGGCACCAGGGTGTGGGATTGGTGGCTTGGTATCTAGTTACAATCTCTGTGCAGCGGTATGAGTAAGTGTAACACAATATCTCTTCCTGTACCTCTCAGTCCATGTCATATTTTAAAGTCATCAGTTAGCATTTCCCTTCTTTTTAACTTGCCAAGGGAAACAAGTGCCTGGCGGTGGGGTCATGCCCAAGAATGTGTTTGTTTGAGTTGATAAATTACTGTGTATGCTTCATCAGTCAGAGCAGGGGACGAGGAATGGTCATGCATTGCCAGTCCAGTTAAACTGTACACCTCTAGTTAGGATGGATTCAGCCAGAATATAGAAGTTATCCCAGGAACATTAACAGAGGAAATAGATCTCATTTGCTGCAGAGCCCACAGTTGCTGTTGCTGAAGGTTGCAAATGAGCCAAAACGTTTGTTGTCAAATTTCAATTTAGCGTTTTCAATGGCATAACAGTTGTATTGCTTGTGTTAGATAAGAGTGCGCGGGAGGAGCAGGTTCAGACAGGAACCTGAGGGGCTGCCCAGGGCTGCACAGACACAGCAGGGACCGATTCTTCTGCCTTCTCTCTCTGTGTGTATGTTTGATCTTCGCCCCTGCTTCCCTTCCCCCCCCGCTGTGGGAGCTGCGTGATGCGGCACCAGAGCAGCAGATAAAAGCGTTGGCAGTGCCAGCTGCGCCATCCAAACCCACAGGGGAAGAGATGACAATCTGCTCCAGGGCTGGGCAGCAAGTGGCACGGAGGGGGATGTATCCATATGGACCTGTCTGCATGCTGACCAGGCAGGAGCAGCAAGACAGGGAGGGGCTTCCCACCCACTGGCTCGAGACACACAGGCCCTCAAACAACTACGGCACGAGCTTCAAGAAGCTTGACCTGGCGGGGCAGTGGTGGGAGGCGAGAACTGGCAGACAGGAGGTTGGCATATGGAAGATAGGTTGGCAGTTGGACTGCCATGGGCCAGTGCACCTGCAGAACCTGGCACCGATGTCAGTAGAGCATGGCACAGGAGCGCTTCTCCTGTGTCACTGATCCCTGCCACCCTTTTACTTCATATTTAAGTGTCACACCAACACAGCGCCTTGTGAAAAGGACACAGTGCAAGTGCACATGTACATACTTACAGATATATTCACATGCAGACGTACACTGTTTTCCCTCTTATGCTGTGTGGCTTTTGTGTTTTAGCTTGACTCACTCTGGAGAAGCCAGCGTTGTGGAGAGGAGTGGAAAGGTTCTCAGACTAGAAAGCCATCCTCATATTCTTCTTTTCCCTAGGAGATTTTAGAGTTGAATCTAGATGTTCTGGCCTGTGTGTAAAGTAGGGCAGGCTGTGTCTTTCTGATCACGCTGTGATCAGGCAGTATGACAGCTCTGGTTGGTGCTATGATTGAGGGTATTCCAGCACACAGTGAATCAGAAGGTGTTCTCGAATGGTGATCTCTAACTGGGTGTAGTTGTTCTCTCTGTAAGGAGTGTATTCTCCAGCTACAGCCTCTGTCACCTCACTTTAAAAAAGCACCTGTCTTTAAATGATGTCATTGTCTTTAAAGGGTAGAGATTCTGTCTAAATATACAGCTCACATGTATTTAATGCTAATGATTCAAAACATCACACAAATTGAAGAAAGAGCATTTAATTGGACACAATTGTGTCTTTGCAAACAAGCTGTTAATTAGATTTCAGACATATCCAGTTTTCTTCTGTGTTGCATTTATTTCCATTTGTAACAAGCAAAACATTTTGTGTTTCGGGAAGAAAAGAATTCCCACAAGAGTCCTACGGGGAAAAAAAATGAATGAAAATTCCCAAAGCAACAGATCAGCTTCGATTTGAGCTGCAGACCAGAGCATAACCAAAGCCAGGTCACAGTACACTTCCATTCCCAGGTCTTTTGCAGTTCTGGGGTTTGCAATAATACTGTTATAAACACCATCCTGTCCTGTTAAGGTGTGTTACAGTATGGTTGTAGTGTGACTTTGGGAATCTGTATTGGCCTGTTTTAATCCTGAATGCCCACACTGAATACCTTTTCTGAATTCTTTTTTCAGGATTTTTTTCATCTGTTTTTATGAAATTACTGGTTATGAAAATCATTTTAGGTGACCAGAAGAAGCTTTTGTGCTTTAGAACATTTTATTCTTTAAGTGAAGCTTTACAATAGAAAGGTGTAGTTTTATGTTATGATTCCTTTATTCTCTGCTCCTGACCTGTGAGGGTTTCCAGAATTGTCTGGGAAGCGATTGGCCCCAAGCAGCCCCATGCTGGGCTTGAAAAAGAATAAGAGTAAAATTGCAGTGAAGCTTTGAGAGGCACGAGATTGCTAGCAGATGGCACCGGTAATGGTGAAATGAAAATACATGCAGTTAGAAATTTGCCAGTGTTAATCTCTCCTCCCAAGGTAAAGCCTCCTCCTGCTGGCCCTGCCCACGCCATCTGCATGCACGTGAAGTTTATCAAAGTGGAGTTTGCTCGGTGTGTGAGTGTGTGTATGAGTGTGTGTGTGTGTGTGTGTGTGTGTGTGTGTAAACAGTGGACAGACTGCTGTCTACACTTCTCACAGTCAGTGCGAATGTGTGCGTTATGTGAAATGTGGACAGACTGTGTGTGTGTGTGTGTGTGTGTGTGTGTGTGTTTGTGCATGTAAATGAGGGACAGATTGCATGCTCTACTTGTGGTGTGTTACAAGAGTACAACTGTGTATGTGTGTGAGAGTGTCAGTGCCTCTGTTCTACATGAGTTTGTGCGTCAGCATGTGTAAGGCCACATGGTGATACCATGGCAGGGTATGGAGGCACAGTCCCGTCTTCAGAACAATCGCTCACCCTGACCTGGAGCAGTGTGGATGATGAGGACTCCCTGGTCACCCTTTTCTTTTTACCACTGATAATATTACGCACCCAGGGCCCAGCACTAGCATCAGTTGTGCAGAGACCTCATAATCATTTTGCCCTCTGTGTCTCCATCATCTTTTGGCTAAATACGAGCTGGGTATTTTCACAACACTCAACATTTATGCTGCAAGCTAAAATGTCATGGTAGAATATGGAAGGTTGTTAACTGGGCTCTGTGTCCCACAAAAGCAGGGTCTCTACAATGGCTAGGTTAGTAGCACGTCAGTGTGTTAAGTGTGTCTGCTGTGTAACAGCTTTAAGAGAGTGCTTTAGTGGATCATTCCAGCATCAGAGCAGGGATTCAGATGAGAAAAAATTGCCTGCCATGTATGTTTTTGTGTATGTAAGCCTTTGAATATGGAGAACGCAGAGTGTAGTTTGTGACTTGGCTCTTGTTGTCATTATGCTGTGAATGTGCTATGGCAGTGTCTGATATTATGTGATATTTACTAGAAGTTGGGTAATAACAGTCTGAACAGTTGACACAGACCTTACACTGCCTGCCTGAGTGTTTCCCATCCACCACCAGGATCTCCAGAGCGGTCTCCACACCTGCTCCTGCTCTCCATCCTTCCTTGACACTTTAAGCACCATTTGGTGCATACGTCTGACACAGGAGCTGTGAAGAATGACACCCTGAGTAGAGGAGTGTGGAATAAGGCAAAGGCACCGCTGGTCCATAATCCGTCACAGTGTGTTTCTTCTCAGCTTTGCATATGATTGATTGGAATCCATGTCTACTGAGCATGCTGAAACACCTTTTTGAATGTATAAGTGGTGGTGTGGGCAGGTTCCTGTGGCCATTAGAGATCTCTGAGATTCCCACACAAGGCTTGTGTCAGGAGGCAGCTGAAGGTCTCTTGGCTGAATGTCTATGCTGCCCTGGTCCCCCTCTCCACATGGACAGCAGGTTCTGTTTCCAGCTTCTCCCATTAGAGGCCTCCCCAGGCATTTTTTTGTAGCTGCTCTCAGCTGGAAAGAGCACCAGGGCTCTCTAAGCAGCTGTTTTAATAAGCTATGCCATACCAATTACAGTGCCGTTTCATTTATTTATTTAATTGTGGAGATGCTTATTATTTACTGGCTCGGGATACTGGGGTGGTGATTACTGTGGCAGCACTATGCTTTTTTAAGGTAATTTCAGCCCCTTCTCTGAAGAGAAGAGTCAAGTGTGTGAGTTTTTTATGGTTAAAAAGATTTGAAAAGCCTACATCACCATTATGTCTCCATTCAGATGTAAATGAGAAACTATAGAGGCTTTGAATCTCAGTGTAATTTCACTTTCCAGGGTCCCTTTTAAAAAAAAAACCCGACACATGTCCACACGCACTTACACACGCACTTGTGCACACACACACTTCCACACACATGCGCATACACGTGCACACACAAACACATACGCGTACTTGCATGCATGATCACTCTTTTTCAGCCTTCTGCAGAAACCCCAGTATGCTCCTCCAAGAAGTCCTTGACAGAGCTGCATGTGTGATGTTCCTGTACGCACACATTCACAGCCCTTGGAAACACAAGGCCAAAGGCAGTCTCATAAGCTGAAATAATGACACAGTATTGTAGGCTTCAGATCAGCCACTGTGTAACAACACAAATGTCACACAGTACTGCAGGCTTCAGTGGACACCGTGTAACAACACAAATGTCACACAGTACTGCAGGCTTCAGAGTGGACACCGTGTAACAACAGAAATGTCACACAGTACTGCAGGCTTCAGTGGACACCGTGTAACAACACAAATGTCACACAGTACTGCAGGCTTCAGTGGACACCGTGTAACAACACAAATGTCACACA
>JABJVR010000017.1:278239-289176 GCA_025773905.1 Chitala chitala | reverse complement strand
CGACCCCCCCAATCTGTTTTCAAAGCGTGTCTGTCCTTTATTAAATTGTTTTCTTTTCCACATTATCAGTTGCCATGGAGACCTCATCTCTCGGATTATTTGAATTTCATTATATCTATTGATTTGGGAGCATTTCATCTTTTTTATTGTTTTTCTGTCAATTTTCGAAACGAATAACCATCTAATTTGCGTCAGCGCTGATTACGTTCGTCCCTCAATAGAGGTCGGCAGCTGCGCCGAGGAAACAAATCAATGAAAAAACATCATAAAACTCCAAAGTACAATCAACCAGGATATGGGTGACATTCCGCGGTTGCTGAAACGAAGTCATCAAAAAATATATACTTTTTTGTGCCTTTGCATGTGTGCCTGTGAATGCGTGTGCAAGTGTGTGTGTGTGTGTGTGTGTGTGTGTGCGTGCGCGTGCGTGTGTGTATGGTGTTGCAAGGGTGGGTAGGTGTTCCTTTGTATGTATCTAGGTAAACATATTACTATATATACCAGGGGAGAACACAGTGAAATAACCCCACAAACCAACAGACACCCCCACAAAAAAAAAAACAAAAAATGCTTACTTTGTATTTAAATAATTTATGCAATTTTAGCATTTATGTATAAATTTTTTAATAAGCCGCATGGAGCAAAGTGGCCATTAACTAAACACACAGCTGTCCAATGGGCTCAGCTCCGCAGATCAATTGCGCTTTTTTATGACATGATAAAATGCTTTTAAAGCAATTTACACAAATATGGAAAAAAAAATTTGCTTCACAGGCTTCATTTATTCATAAGGCCGGGTATTAAAAAAAATGTCTGGTGAAAGCCAGGGAGGGAAGATGGTCCCGGACCTAACTGGAACGGACTAGCTGTCCTTCCTGCAAGGACATAAAGTTTCATTACCGATGCACGCAGTCAAAGGCAATTTAGGGAACACAGTGGGCAAACGAAAACATCAGCATATTGGAACTGTTCATGTATTAAGGGCTGCCTGCATTTTGTTTTCTGCATTTTATTTATTTATCTTATATTTTTTAGGGGGGGGGGGCAGGTAAGGAAGACACATATCTTGACTTTTTCCAGTGTTCATTTGAGCGACCGCATGGTAACGGGGGCATTATAGGAATAGAGGAAATTATCGATAAATCTGTGATGGCAACAGAGGCCATGTGTATCTGTGTGACGTCAAAAGGAGGGGGGTGGGGGTGGGCATTAGAGGAAATAAGGTTGAAAGGAGGTTTTTGTTAGAGGTGTGACCATAAGTGCAATGTAGGTTGCGGTTCAGTGAGTGGACAGGACTTGCCGTATACCTGAGGACAGAATTGTTTCCATAGTCTGTTGTGGGGTGGGGATATGTGTGTAATTAGGTGTGAGGTTATGAATGTTGAAAACGTAAGGTGTAAGAACATCAGGGAGGGTCAGCACCACATTGAGGCAGGAAGCTGAGACCCCAGTAGGCCTCCTTGCAGAAAGGAAAGCTCACCCAGTTCCTGTGTAACTGACAGAAGATGCAACGGCTGAACTTGTAACCAAACCATGATAAGTTAAAGTCCTGGTAATGTAAAAAACTAATAAATGTATGAAAGTACGAGCCTTTTTAATCAGCTGAGAATGGTGAGTGTGTTTTTTTGGCATTAATTACACGCAGCTGACCTTGTGACATGACTGAACCCAGACCAGTGGTGTCGAGCTGCTTAAGGGTGTCTCCATTCCTGCTGCACGTGTCAAATACCTGCCACTTCTCTCTCACAGCATTTCCACCTGGAGACGTTTGTAAAACGAGGGCTGCTAGTCGATGGGTTTACTTCATTACCAGTGTGTCCACCAAGGCATGTCGGTAAGGCACAGTCAGGCTTTTAAAAATGATTTTTAGTAAAATAAAAATAAAGAGCTCATGACCCTGACATGACATTGTGCAAAACATGTTTTCTGCCCCCCCCACCAAACCCATGTCCGCCTCTTCAGCACAATGCAAGACACAAAAATGGTAGACTGGATAAACACTATTTTATGTTCACTATATGAATTCCACGACAGTAATTACCATGTTCATGTTAGTCTCCCACACTAAGTTCACTTGGCAGCACAAAGCTGCAGTCATGTAAAATTGCGGGTGTACTAAATACTCAACAGTGTTTGTTCCAAAACTGAAAAGAAATATAGTTAAACAAAAAGAAAAGAACAGTATAGATTAGCAGAAACCACATATGAGCATGTTATACAAAGGAAAAAAAAACACAGGCAATGTGGAAGCCTACCTACATGGGACTTGCAGATACTCTGTGATGTAAAACACTGTCCGATCAGTTTGTAAGACAATTTGGATACAGTATATTTATTCGCCTTTCCCATTCATCTTTTCTCTTCTCTTATCAAAATGGCAACAATAACAGGCTTGTGTCCCAAACTAAACATTCCCACAGCGAGTGACAGGCTCAGTTTCACGGTCTCACTGTCTGCCCCCGTTTATCACCCGCTCTGCTCCTCCACGGCCCCCTCCCACCCTGCTAAGAGTGTTTACACAGGAGAGACATGAAAATGGGGGCTTCCTGTCCAGAGCGCTATATTACTATATGAACTTCAGCTCCAAGTTGGACCCTGTGTGGCCATCTGGGAAGTGCAGCATTGACACAACACCCCCATCCCATTTTAGTCTAACCTCCCTGAACCGGTGGAGAATGGACACCATTTTAATGAAAAAGGGCAGAGCTGTGGTTAAAGCAGTTCCCCCTGTAACTGCCTGTTCCTTACATTTAACTTTTATATTAATTATTTTTTGTGCTCTAAAGGAGGTTTTACTGAGACTGAGACCACATTGCAAACCCAGTTCTATCTGTTCATTCCCCGCTCACATGTCTCTTTGCAAACAGTGGCTGAGCTGAATGTCACAAGTACGATGTTGACACTTTAATCAACATCAACCAACATTAAACATTTTATATATATATATATATATATATATATATATAGGTTAGGAGTCAACAAACTTAAAGACGTAAGAACACAACTTAAAAACATTTTTCTTTGACAGTTTCCTAGACCAACAAAGCATCCATGTCAGGGACCTTAAAAAGCACGATTAAGCTGGACCTGAGTTAATTATTAAAATGCATAATTATTGACCACTATTTTCTATTCCCCTGGAAGTACATTAGATATATAAACGTGGGAGAGCTGAGTGAGAGCGCAGTCTCTCCTGGCCTGCTAATGCACTTCTCTATTTGGGAGCTTCCTCTGGGCCTTAAAGTGCCTGCTTACTGATGAAGACGGCACTTAATGAGCCCTTCTTCCGAAATGAAGTATCTCTGAAACCATCAACAAGCATTACTGTCAAGCTCCAGACTCTAACCACCCCCTACCACAAGGCCCCTTGCCCCCCCCACACACACCCTCCACCACGCCGCACCTTTCCATGTCACTGTGGGCTCCAGCAGCCATGCCAGATGAGGGAGCTCGGAGGGTTAACTGTCCCTCAGGGGGCTATCAATGCCCTGGCCAAGCGTCACTACTGGTGTCCCAGGCTCTCATCTGACAGCTAGGCCCGAGCAAATTAGCGGCCAGTCAAGAAGAATACATTCAGTGACAATAATTAAATGCACTTTGTTTTGTTTGCTTGTTTTTGGCTGGACCGTTGTGGGAGGAGCCATTTTACAGAAGAAAATAATTAAAAGAAAATATTTTGTGTTTGCGTATGATCACGAAAGAAGCGCCACGAGCTTAAGAAAACAGGCTGATTAATCTCCTGCCTTTAAAATGGTGACAGTCTGTGCTACGCAGTGTTCTGTTTTTTAACTCCCGCAGCAGCCAGTGCTGTTAGTTACTTTCGATCATCTGCAGCTAAATGGAGGATGAGTTACAGCGACACAAAACGGGGCAGATGCAGCTGCCATTCCAGTCTTCACACGGCCGGCCGTAACACATGAACTTTTAAAAGAACACCCTCTAAACAATCTGCTTAGCCTTCTGAATAACCGAGATCTGCTGCAAAACATATTTTTGACACCATTGCTAATAAGCAAAATAATGTACACTTCTGTGGTTGGATTTGTTTCTGTTCATTCTGTTCATTGTAGTGAAAATGTTTATAAGTGAAATTTGCTCAGAGGCTGAAGCTGTAACGATTTCGCCAGGCTATTCGGCAGCAGGATGGTAGAATTATTAGGCTAGTTCTTCCACATCCTGTACACCAAGGGCAGGTGGATTAAGGTATTAAAACAATCGCATTTCGATCTCGAAATAGTCCCGGGGCAGGATTCAGCCGTATGATCGCTCATCCGTTCGAGATCAGCAACAGGCAGACAAATGTTGGAGACAAACTGCTCCGGACGTAGCCAGACGTTTTCTCACAAACCAAACACAACCCATGCACAAACAATGACTCTAACCAGAGTTTAAAAAAAGACAACAACTTGACAACATCATAGCAAAAACTAATTTGACACATAATTCACCTCATGCTGTGGAGAGTCTCGTCACCGCCCTGTGTTTGGTGTAACTCTCTCCTCAAAAGCAATGTGGGGAAAAAAATACAACAATACAGTGAGTTGCTATGACTGGGTGGCTTTTTAAACATTTGTCTTCTAATTAGTAACACTGGGTCCTCAGTGGGACAGAGGGCGACTATGAGACACGGGTTAAGATGGAGTTCAGCCTCGGTTGTGTTTACAAAAGAGAATAAGATCGAAAGGTGGCAAGGGTGCCCACGCACTGAGACATTTGGGTGAGCAATTGTAATTTTACAATTCCCACCAAGAACCCCCCACTGTAAAACACTAGCCATTCGGTGTGTTGTCCTAAAAAGTTCAGTTTCTTTGTGTTTTGGAGAGTTTGGAGTGGTCTCTTTAAGAAGGAAACTGCAATGGGTTTCTTTATTTTTGGTCCAGTCTAAACTAAGCTTGTCATTGCCAGTTCCCCCACTTTGTCCATGTGCTGCTGAGACATAGGCTTTGCAAAGCGTGTTAAAAAGGCAAAATCTTTAAATTCTTTAAAATTCCATTAGAGAAAGCATTGCCATCCTGAGGTTTTATCTTCTTGAGAACAACAGCATTGGCAGTGCTATTAACATTTCATTAGCATCTGCTCCAAATGGACAGCCCTGTAAATGACAGCACCCTCTTGGATTTCATATAAATATCTTACGCACATTTTGCTCGGAGACAAGGGTGGACCACAAGCACTGAAAAACACTTGAAAAGGGTGGGAAAACATAATCAGTCCTGCCTCTATTTTCGTTCATGTTCGGCCCTCAAACACTCCCTCGAACGGGGAAAAGAAAGCTCAGAGAAAGCTTCGGCTCAAACAACTGTAGTTTATTCGCTCTGTCAAAACGCCTGTCTGCACCTGTGCACTGGGGTAATTTCTAATCCTTAGTCAGGTATTTTACACATCCTCCCTCTTTCTTTCTCTTTTAATGATCTCAGTAAGAACACCACCACTTGCTTCACTGCCAACCTTTGACATCGCTGTTGTGTTGAAACCATCACAGACTTTGCTAACATCTGGATTACAGAGACTGAAGGGGACTGTAAACCATTAAGAAGAAAAAATTAGAATGGAAAAGTAGGAAAACACCCCATATTAATCATAATTGACAATAATTAAGGTGAGCTGGGATGAAATCTAAGCTTCTTAGTAAAGACCAAGCCATCTGTGGTCTCTCTAACACCAGAGTAACCCTTTACCTGACAGGCATTGTGAAAAAGGAGCGGGGGGTGCGGTCTTGGACTCTGAGGACGCGCGGCAGACAGCTGACGGCCAGAACACGGAGGGACAGGCCAGAGAGCCGCGGTCACGGCGAGCGGGCGCTAACTGAGGCTGACAGCTGCCGGGTCCGCAGCCATCAGGGTCAGCTGAAGGAAAAGTAGCTCAACTTTTCAGGGCTTTGCAGGAGATGTTCGCAAGCAACTGCCCACCACAGCATCAAAAGGGATTAGACACCACGGCCATCTGGCGCCCGAGTCAGCCCGAGTCAGCCTTCAGGCCTTTTTCTCCATCTCCTACGTCTTGTTCTGAAGGACATCACCATCACCTCCTTTTCTCCTTTGGTGAGAGTGTCCCATTATACCTACAGCATGGGGAGCTGGGGTCTGGTCCTATCTCTGGGGCACAGCTGCATCGGTTCTACTCACAGAATATTATTCCAGGAGTTTCAGAATTATGTCACACTTATTTCCAGACATCTGAATTCTACTCACCCTTCCAAGTACATCTACTGAGATTGGATTTTTAAAAAACACTGTTTACTGTTGTCTATATTTCATCCCTCAGTAAGCAACCCTAACCCTACTAAACTGTCCAATAACACAGTATGATTTGGTGTTTTTGCTTGACGTGGAGGGTTGTGAAAACAGACAGATGGCAGAGGTCACCGGTACCTAGGCAACAGGTCCACGAGCGTTTGTGGTTAGATGAACACATCATTTTAGCCTGCATTTGTTATAAGTGTTCGTCTATTCCACGCCCTGCTTAGAGTGAAGCAAATGCAATGATGGCTATGAATCAACACTTAGGCCCAGACTAAATTCTAATTACAATATTAAAGCCTGTAAGCACATGAGGAATAGCAGAATTTGTGAATCTGAAATGCAAAACCCTGTGTACACTCCAGAGGCTGTCCCTGCCAAACTATAAGCACAACCCTCCCCATTCCACCAAGGCATCCCTAAATTCCTTCCATTTTCCAAATGCCACACTTTCACTGACATTCCCTGTCAAAGTTACCCCAGCTGCTAATTTGTTTTGGGTTCTGACCACATACAACCCCCTCCCTTCCAGGCCGCTACCTGTTAGCTCTGCGGCGGAGCACTTGACCCGCTGCCGTCGCTCATTTCCAGCACTCTAATTGTCGTTTAATCACATATCAACCTGTCACTTAGAGACCCCCTTTTTCAGATGCAGGAATTTACATATTGTGGGAAACTAATTTCGATCAAAAAGCAGGAGTGCCTGTAAAAGGTGCCGCTCCCCTGGCCTCTTTCTCCCTCTTTTCTCTCTCCTTTCTTGTCTGTTTCACTCCACTCTCATTTTCCACCAGACTCATACAGAAGCGAATGTAAAGGGCCTGACATGTTCTTCCAAGGCACCAGCTCAGGACTAACGCCAGACCCGCGGTCTTTAGTGTCGCAGGTGAGGGATTGGCGTAGCTATTGTTTTGAGGGCACCATGGCAATCACAGAGTGAAAACCATTCCTAGCGGGTGAAAGCTAACTTGGGGATGTGAGGACTAGCCCAAAATACAGCAGGCAACGATAGGGTTATGATTTCACAATGCTCCTGCCAAACTAAGTGCAAATGTGTAGGTTTCCTTCTCTAAAAGCGAGATGGTAAGGTGTGGAGCACGATGTAAAAAAAAAGGTATGAAATGCGGCGTGGGACACAGCGTGGAATGTAATAAACAAGAAGCACTGTGGCATGGAACACAGGGTGGAGCATGAAACACAGGACAGAGTGTGGTGTCGAACACAGGGAAAAGTGTGGCGTCGAACACGGGAAAGTGTGGTGTCAAACAAGGTGCAGAACAATGCTCAGAGTGCGGTACAGAACAAGGCTTGGAATGTGGCCCTTATGCTCCTTGTCTTTCAAGTGAATAAGAACATAGGGACTGAGTTAGCCCCACAACTCAGGGATTAACCCCACCTCCTGAGATTGACTATTTTAATTATGGTAGGCAGGAGAATCTTTGTTCCACCTTTTATTGCATTAATTGATAACAGAGATGCCTGTGTGCGTGGGGTCCAGCGAACAGATGTTCAACTTTGAGATTCCAGCTGCCCCCCCTGCCTCAATACCGCATCACAAGAGCCCTAATCCCTTGTGCCCCAACACAGCAGAGCCTCTTCTCCAGTCTTGCATGGCACCCTCCCCAAAATGACAGCAATGAGCTCAAGTCACCACAGGACCGGCTGGGGCCTACTTTAATTAAGTGGCCCGTTAGGGGGTTGAGGAGTTGGGCGGGACAGTGTCATCACAATGGGTTGACGTCCAACACCCCAGAAACAGAAAGAGAGAGAGAGAGAGAGAGAGAGAGAGAGAGAGAGAGAGATGGGGCTCGGTCTGACAAAAAACAGCACTATCTGGCCTTCTCTTTCATCTTCATAATTTGTTGGGCGTTTCAAATAGCGTGCGAGTGAAAAACAATGGTACAGCATTCTTGTCACGATAATGATGTTTTCCTATTTATTTTTAATCATTACTTTTTAACCCCTTCAGACCCTGCATCTACTGTGATGGCCATCAAATGTGACTTACTTAATACTTTAAACCCTTTTTTGTATTATTTTTTGATGAGAGAAGGATAAAATTAATCCTTTTTTTTCCAATCATTGGAAATAATTAAGGACTGAAGGAGTAAAAATAGGTCTTCGTGAAAATTTCTTCTGAATTTTCCACATTCCCTTAACAAGTGCTAACTCTCAGCGTGGAATAGATAAGGAACGCAGTGACTGAAAAAAGAAACACATTCCCTCTCACGCCTAGCTGCAGCAGTTCTGCCTACATTCCGGATGTTGTTCTCATTTGGCACTTTTGATGTCTTGCCATGGTGATGCCGGAGAGCCTGCCTCTGCCGGGCATTGTGGCAACAGCCAGGATCCCCCGTGCCAGCGGCTGGGCCTTGGTCTCTGTTGGGTATGAATTTTGGCCGATGCCTCTCGTAGCTGAGGGACCACTGTCAGAAAACATGAGTCTGCACCGTGGGTGACGAGACAGAGGGATGGTTCCTGATCCTCTGTTTTAACCCTGCCAGGACACCTTCACTTTGCGCAGGCTGAAAGGCATGTAACATGAAAATAAAAAAATTTTAAACAGGCAAGAAAAGAGCTCTTTTTATATGCTGAGCAGAAGTTCCACAGCAGTACCACCCCCATGTCTTTGGCCACTGAAGGTTAACCTTCAATGGGTTTATTTCGCAGTCCTGTGAATGTGAACAATGGGGGGAAGAGGGGGGGTAGCCATGGCAGACGCTTATTTAATGAGACTGTTACCCCGTTCTCCAGTGGAGAAAGGCAAGAGGAACATGCCAGAAAATGATACAACACTAGGAGGTGACCCTCTGGGCTGTGTGGGGTGAGTACTGGACTTTCTGGATCCCAGTCTTTTGCAGAGCCCACATTTTACAGTTTCAAACAACTGCTGGATGTGTGTGTGTGTGTGTGTGTGTGTGTGTGTGTGTGTGCGCGCGCGCGTGTGTGTGACTTTGTCAGCTGTGTGTGCCCCTCCCACTGAGCACCACATTATAACCCTACCAACTTTCTTATCATTTTTCCTTGTATTTTCCCCTCCTACCAGGAGTCAAAGATGTCTCGAGACTGTCAAAAGCATTTTCCAGAAAGCCGGGCGAAAAGAAAAAAACCTGCTATGCACACACTTGCGTGCGCGCGCGCACACACACGCTTGCAAGGCTGTCAGGTAAATTAGATCTGAAAGCTGACAATTTCTGACCATATTTCCTTGATTATTTCGAACAAATGCGCACCAGCCGCTCTAAGGAGATTAAAGTGACATAAAAGTCCCGGGTGGGAGGGGGGAGGCCATAGAATCCAGGTCACCCCCATTCGTCCCTCGGCCTGACAGCAGCTATATCGCTATCCAATCCAATAAAAATCCCCCCCCCCAACCCTGCTCCTTTTGCTTTAATTAATTTTACAGCTAGCTTGCTTAATTACTTTCAATCAAAATCCTCTTGCCATCACAAAATTAGAAATGGTTCAACTCCATTAGTCTAAATTCTTCATTTACATACACAAAGACTGTCAGCTCTTGCTAAGCAAACGACCTGTCGCTTGATGGGCTTGTTTTTTTTCCTTCCTCTCTTCTTACAAAGGCGTTAATTTTTTTAAAGGGGAAAAGTAACAAAAAACAACCTCCCTGATCAGGATGGCCTCCACAAGGTTTGGGCGTGTAGGTACCAAGAAGGAAGCAAAATAAATGGGGGGGGGGGCTTTTTTCCCTTTTGTTTTGGACTCGGGGAGAATGGACTTGACAAAATGCTCATCCGGTCGCAGAGACACCAGAGCTAGCTCTAGCTAGCTAAACTATGCCACACGGTTACGTGGATGATTTTATGAAGAGCGAGCATCACTGCCTGCCGATGCTGAGAGGCCCTTCAATAGACTATGATATTATTTCCACACAATAGGCAGATGATGCCTGTGAAGCTTGGTACCCACTAGGACAGCCTGCTCATGGTCCAATTGCCCAAGGCCACATATTGTTCCAAGACTGGTCCGTGTGACCCAAACTGGAAATCAGCTGTTTGGAATGGGAAGTCTCCATCTATGCACTGAAAGCCATGAAGGCATTTCATTTTCGAGGCATCCTGCCCAAGTATGATGTCCAAATCCAGTAAATCTGCAGGAATTACGAAGACAAAGATTCCAAACACCCACTCATCCATCCTCCACTACACCCCCGTAACTGTAAAACAATCATCGCCCGACTGACAAAATAAAATCACACTCTTCAAGACCACACTCTTTCTTTCATTTTTTAAATGCAATCACACACAGGCAAACACACCTGCAAACGTTGTTTAACTCAAATGAAGTTTGACCTGCTGCCTAGAGTCGTCTGCCCGCTAAACTCGTTACTGTACAGCTTTCTTACTCTCTTACTGTCACCTCCCTCGGCACGAGATACAATGTGAATGTGTAAAAGATGAATCGGAACCGACCCGTGCAGCTGCACCTATTTCCAGCTAATTGCCATGGCCCAGGTAGATGAACACAGCGCTCCCCACCTAAGGAGCCAACTTAAAGGCCTCGTCTGGGGACGTTACTGAGGCTGACCTGTCCCCACTCCCCATGTCTGCCTTTCCACCAGCCTGGCCTTCCTTACCATTCCCCATTAACGCTCTTAATTATCCAAATCCATCATTCTTGGGGTAAATTAAGACTGCCTCTTTAATTCAATTTAATAGGATAATTTCCAACTCACATTGTCTA
>JABJVR010000017.1:229036-278139 GCA_025773905.1 Chitala chitala | reverse complement strand
CCCCCCGCCTTCTATCTATCTGTCAGTGAATCAGGGTGGCGGAGGCAGGGGCTGTCAGGTTAGCAGTGCTGGGTGCTGAGTGCAATCCTAAAGTTCTGCCTGTCTCTGTCTCCTGCAGTACTGAAATGCAGCCTGTCTCTCTTCTGCAGTACTGAAATGCAGCCTGTCTCTCTTCTGCAGTACTGAAATGCAGCCTGTTTCTCTCCTGCAGTACTGAAATGCAGCCTGTTTCTCTCCTGCAGTACTGAAATGCAGCCCGTCTCTCTCCTGCAGTACTGAAATGCAGCCTGTCTCTCTCCTGCAGTACTGAAATGCAGCCTGTCTCTCCCCTACAGTGCTGAAATTCAGCATGTATCTCTCTCTCCTGCCGTGCTGAAATTCAACCTGTCTCTCTCTCCTGCAGTACTGAAATGCAGCCTGTCTTTCTCCTGCAGTACTGAAATGCAGCCTGTATCTCTCCTGCAGTGCTAAAATTCAGCCTGTATCTCTCTCTCCTGCCATGCTGAAATTCAACCTCTCTCTCCTGCAGTACTGAAATGCAGCCTGTCTTTCTCCTACAGTACTTGAAGTTCAGTCTGTCTCTCTCTGTCTGCTGTAGTCCCCACTTGCTACCAACCCTGCTCAGTTGGGCTTGGATAATCCTGTCACATCTTGCTTCACCTAATCATGCCCAACAAACTCCCTACTCCCTCCACCAATGCCACCTCACCCATACATGCTTACACACTTTCTGCTGCCCTCTTATATTTGTGTTTTGTCTTTAGGATGTTGAGGGGGGGGGTACGCATGCATTCTAGGGAGCACCTCTCTCACTTCTTCCTCCTTTCCCACTGTGAATTTGCATCATTGCTTTAACTGAAAAATGTGCGCTTGAATACCCTCCATGTCAGAATAAGACTTAAATGTGTGATAATAATAATTAAACACAAAATTACCAATGCGTTTTTATGACTAATTTCCAGAAAAAATACGGCTGCAGCTTTTTTCAAAAGAAATTTAAAAATTGCTCAAACTGTGCACTAATTGGTATAAAAAAAAACTATTTCAAAGTAACATAAATAAGGCTAAAAGGGTTTGGCTGGGCTAATTTTAGCCTTCCGTATTCTAAATGAATAAATAGGATGTCTTTTTAACAAATCTCATGGAAAACGAGGGCTGGGAAAAACGCAGCCCCTGCCGAACTACTGAACCCTAAAACTCTCCTTTTATTGTATTGCATGTTTGCGATCGCACAAAAACAGTTCAATATTGTCTCCCACTCCTCTAATTACCCAGCAAAAAAGTAAATTTGCCCCTGTTACCCCTCCAGGCCTGAATCCCCAGTGATTTAAGCGCTCCCTTTAAATTTCCCAGGCGTTCATTGTGTGCCTCTTTGCGATGGACTCTGTGAGAGTTTGAAATGATTTTAGCCGTGATTTAATTTTGCTTGTTAAACAGTGATGTCAGCACAATGGAGAACGCGGCTCTAAATCCACCACATTCACCCCAAATGGAGAGATGAGATAATCACGGGTGACGTCTGCGAAAACACTTATTATATTCCCCCATCGCCTGGCTGAAGCTGCTAAAACTAATCAGCGTTATTCCCTATTTTTTCCCTGGGAAAAAAAAAATTATCTGAACTTTTAGTGAAAACTGTCTTTCCTTTAAAGGCACAGCACAGTCTGATTATGGCTACAGCTCAGGCGTAGAGAGACAACTCCAGGCACAAAAGTGTTCTCTTAAAAAGCAGCAGAGCAAACTGTCTGCCAGGAAGACTCTTATATAAGAATGTGAATGTGTAGAATTTTAAACACTATGAAAAATAAAAAGCTAATAATAATAATAATATGGATTAGTGTTGGTATTATACATTAATAAATTAATTTTACATTTAATACTAAAGGGGGGTTAAGGCAGCATGTACTGCTCTGATCAGGACAAACATTTATCAAACATAGCAGCACACTCATGTTGTATTTGCACATGTACACGGCAGAGATGCTTCTCGATTCTAAAACCTGATCGGGCTGGAGTTGTTGGCGTTGGCGTATCAAAAGCACTGACAGGAACAAACAATTCTCCATCGATGACATACAACCCCCCCCCCACCACCACTACCACCCACACTCGCCTCATCGAACCCCTACCCCATCACCTTTCTCTGGGGAACACCACAGTGCCCACACAGAGGGTAATGAAGCCGACTTGTAGAGGACATACAGTATGTAAGCTTTTCTGAAGTCTCATAAAAGGTTAGAAGCCACCACTGCAGCTGAGGGGCTGACAGAAGAGGCAGGCCGGGCCACTGCAGAGCCTTTGGGCTCTGTGAAACCTGCATTCAGCCACCTAGACACCTCCTTACCACAGGAAGAGCTTTGCAACACCTGCAGCACTGTTAGCCATGCAACCTTTGAATGCACGCTACGTGCAGAAATCCACCACGTCTTTTACCAAACATTCAGACAGCTATATTCTCTGGTCCTGAGCAAAACCTCCATTAAAAGTGACACTTAAAAGCCTGCCCTCAGATCAGGTACTGGTGTGTACTGGGAGAAAGGTAACTAGATGTTCACACTGACAAAATGCTTCTCAAGTGCTTTCAAAGTCTTTTAAAGCACACAATATAATCACACACTTAAGAATAATAATGAGAAGCTGATTTTGGAGGATAAAAATAGACTTCATGTGATGAAATGCCAGACTTCCAGTCTTCATAAGTAGCTTACTTAAAAATATTAAAGATATGCATATTCCTACTAGGTTTTACAGTGTACTGTACATAATAATAATAATAATAATACCCAAAAAGCATCTATAGACAGTGTTTTGTTTCAGATGTTTGTTTTAGAACCACGAGAATATTGCTAATCATTCTGAATACAAGCAGGACAGGGATTGTTTATACATGGGATCATTTTCTTTGCATGTAACTAGACCTTTATAGCTACTGCTTAGGACAACAGTTCCAGTGAGGTCATTAACATCACTGTAACCTCCTGTCACCATTGCTGACATGTAGCTGTCTCAGAGAGGTTCATTATTCCTCCATAACACTAGGGGGCACATTACACAATTGTAACAGAAATGAAGGCAGTGCTTTGAATTACCAATGGAAGGCATAAGGTACAGAATTGAAATGAAGCAGCCAACTTGTTATTATCACCCCATCCCCCAGGATAGTGACTTGAAACATAGGGGCTATCAATTCAGACAGGGTGCCTTCATGGAAGCACAGAACTTTAACCCTCTTGGTTATTAAAGCACTAATCTCTTAAACATGGCAATGTTAGCACTTTTGCCACGATTAATAAAACAAGAGCACATATTGCTGTGTGTGCTGCTTTGTTGCCCTGGGTTATTTTTTTTTAAGTTTATATTTTTAGTTGTTGTTTTTTATTTTTCCTGTATCAACGTTCTCCCAATTAGCATGAGTGTTGTGAATTATTAACATCTCTGAAAGTAAATAGAGTTTCATACTTTTTGTGTTCTCTGTCGTAGCTGACTTAAAAAGTTAACTTGGTCGAGTGCAGAGCTTTATGGAACAAGACAGGATTGTAACTTGAGTTTTTCACCATCTTAACCACTGGCCCTGGAGGTGTAATACACCAATCCAAGTTATGTATATCACAGGGGATAACCTAGCTGTTCATACATCAGATGCCTACATAGGCTAGCTATTGGTCTAGGCAGGGGATAACCCTAACTGCAACTGGTTGTCACAGGGGATAACCCTAGCTGCAAATGGTCTAGATGGGGGATAACCCTACCAGCTATTGGCCTAGACAGGGGATAACCCAAACAGCCTAGCTAGTTGTCTAGCAGATACCCCAGCTGCTGTTCTAGCTAACTAACCTCCCTCATAGGGACTGACAGAGTACTCACACATAAAGAGTGCACCGGACAAACAATCAAGCTAGTTTAATGCCATGAAAGTTGGAGTCAGTCTAATGTGTCTGTGAAGAGAGACTTGCAGAAGGCCTCTGATGTTCACAGAGAGAAGCACCAGATCCTCTGGGCAGCATTCAGAGTACAACTGTTTGCTGCACGCTAAGTCTTTCATCGTCACCAGCAGCCATGGGGTCAGCACTCACTGGTGTCTGATGCCTAGAATTGAACAGTGTTCATGTTCTGTCTTTTACAGTCAACCGACTAGCGCTCATATGACCAACCCACAATGCCCTGGGGACCAATGCTGACACACCAACACACACAAGGGGCAGTTTAAAGCAGACCAAACTTCAGAGTAAATCTACACATGCATGGGGAGAACATGCAAACTTCAGAGAAAGTGCCAGATTCAAACGCACAACACCAGGAACACTGTTACACTGATCCACTGAGCCCCCCCTGCTAAAATTTTGTCTTAGTTTCAGATTTACTTTATTGGACCCAGTTACGCATGATCTTATCTGGTGGGGAAAACTGAGACACAAGATGATGCAAAGCAACATGGGTGAGAAAGGAGGGGCTGAAGGGGGGGGGGGGCTCAAAGGACGTGATTTATCTGAGCTTGATTGCGTGTTAATCGAGGTTACGTGTATTAAGTGGAATCTAATTGGAACAGACACTGGCAGCCTGACAGATCGACATGATGCAGATGGATTGAGAGAGCGAGGGAGAGAATGAGGGTGCGAGGGAGGGAGAGAGAGAGAGAGAGACAGAGAGAGAGCGAGAGAGACAGAGAGAGAGGGATAAGAGAGGAGACGGTAAGACAGAGCTAACATTAAGGTGTGCCAGATGAGAACAACATATAAAAATTAAACAATTACCTAATTTCTTTCTTTTATATATGATGCACACGTACACACAGTATACATAAACAACAATATTCATGTCCTTAATTAGTAGTCCTAGGTCTGCATTGTGAAATGACACTGCTGATTACATTAGGGCGTTAGTGATGTTTGGAGAGCGCGTGGACGTGTCTGTTGTGCCTGACCCCAGCAGGGACTCGCATCGCCGGGGTCGTGTGTGATCGAGTGCAGCCCAGGAATCCGCTGCCCTCGGCTCCAGTTGCCACAAACATTCATTTATGCTTTATTGGAAATGGAAATGGAGAGGAAAAAGAGAGAGAGTGAAGGAGAGAGCAAGAGTGAGAGAGAGAGAGAGAGAGAGAGAGAGAGAGAGAGAGAGAGAGAGAGAGAGAGAGAGAGAGAGAGAGAGGGATCGCGTTTGGAAAACAGTGTCAGGCAGCTGCTCGGGCATTTCTCACCTCAAAGAGCAACTGCTCCTCCCCTTGGTTCCCTCCCTTAACCCCTGGTTTTTCTCCCCTTGACTCGAGGAGACAACTGTTTCTGAGGCCCTCGCTCCAAATCCGAGGCATTTAGCTCGTGACTGCTCTGCTTTTAAAAAAACATTTGTGGCTGAAGTTGCACCTGTTAAGCCAAACAACTGGACTCTGAAACACCACTCTGATATTTAGAAAATTACATCAGCTACAGTTTTGGAGGGGGGTGGGGGGGGAGAACGGTGTTTTTCTTTAGGGAAGAAGAAAGTCGCAGCACAGGCTGTTAGAGGCAGCGAACTTTGTGGATGGCGAATGTTTAATTCAAAAATGCCCGTGCCGGCGTTCCCCCACGCCCGCTTCCATTGGGGGGGGTTGGGGATGGGGGGTGCGGTGCTGCGGAGCCGCTCGTTGTCAGCTTTAATCAAAGCCACCTCCATTAACGGCTCGGCTCGGCTCTGCATTATTAACGGTGTCACACAGCCGAGACTCACTGTCCCCAACCAGACCCTCCCTGAGCCGCTGCCACGTCAACGTCAACAACAGCCGTCACCGACAGCAACGGCGACTGTTTAAATATATTTCATGACAATATGTCCGCAGTGAGAAATGTACCTGCTGTAAGTCTACAGCAAAGTTCCTGAGCGAAATCCACTTCACAGAAACCATGACATCGCAGAGAAACCAGCGATAAATGAGTGCGTGTATTCCTACTTGCATTTCATATTGAATCAAGCAATAGAAACACAAACATACATGGACTGGGAGAAAATTTACAATCTGTCAGTTTAAAATCTTGACTAAACACAAAAGGAAAAGAAGAAAAAGACTTCTGTAAGGTTCAACTTTGGGTGTATGTTGTGACTGTTTTCTAAACGTAAAATGTTGCTGCTCTCAGCACTGATACCATTAGAATCAAAGTCGTCATTTTCTCTACACTTGAGCAGTGGGCCTGCTGTTTAAAACTCTGCTCTGCATCTACAACCAAAGCTGCACAGAGAACGTTGGTTTCTGTTTGCGAGCGTACATGTTGGGAGTAAGAATCCCCAGATGCGGGAGCCGGGGATACAGGGCTGACATCCTTCTGCGGAGTTGCCCGAGAAGCAGCGGAAACTTAGCTCGTCATCGCTCGCTGACGGTGATCAATCCCGACACCCTCCCATCACCCTGCCCAGACAGGGGGGTTACTCTGGACACCATCTGATCTGATCCATCCTGACTGTTACACTAATGGCATTAATAAGGACAAAATTACTATTTTCAAACACCAAATTTTTCGACCTCCTAATCTCTGCGACCACCTCCTAAACCACCAGCGTGTGCTCGCATGCCTGTACACACCAACACGCAGCCATGTGAGCGTGCACACAAACACACAAACACACTTTAGGGTGTTGTGTGCTCACCGTGTACTCAGCATAGTAATGTGCCACTGGCTTCATGCGGATTGTTCTGCGAGGGCAGGAAATGACGCAGCCTGCAATCTGACCTGCATTATTTTTAATAGTTTGATTGAGATATTAACTCATCTCATTCTGCCCAGGGTGATTTCAAAACCATAGAATCTTTAAAAATGTATTATTTATAAAAGGAAGAGATGATGAGCTGGCATATTAGAGAAAAATAAGAGCAATAATAAAAATATTCAATTTAAAATTATATCAAAAACTGATCTAAGGAAAAAAAAACTAATAGTAATAATAAGAGGAGGGACAGCCTATAATCACTGTAATGTTTAGTAATACCCTATATAGTATAATGACATCATTATTTTGAAAAGTAGGGTTGACATCATGCCTGTGATCAGAAGCACAAACTGACCATTAATTTTCCCACATCACCTTATCTTGCTAGCATGTGTCGGTCTGACTGCCAGTGTTAAACGTTACTGCATATCAGAGGCTGCTGGGAAAAACATGTGACTGTCAATTCTGCCCCACCCATCCTAAAACCTGAGGCTGTTCATACATTCCTGCACATAACCAAGGACACAGAAAAGATAGAATACCGATAATACATTTCATTCTTGAAAGAACTTTTCTTTACTATTTTTTTTACATGGTAAAATGCATAGTACAGTACATTTTACACATGTGCCCCACCCTGTTCATCAGAAGTGAGTCAGATGTCCTCATCAACGCCATAGAAACATTTACTTGTGGGCATAAAATGTACACAAGTTCCTCTTAAGCAGTATTTACAATCATACCAATAAAAAAGTAATATTTCGACAAGTGCTTCGGGTTGGTCTGGGTTCACTGACGAAAAAAAAACAAAAACTGTTTTTTTATGATATTCAGTATCAGTTCAGTCACTATATTAGAATTAATTATTAATAATAGCAGGGTTTAGTGAAATAAGAGATAAAGTCGGAGCAACGTGATCCAACAGACAGTCTAAATGTCATCTGCCACACAGAAACTCGTTAAAATAGTGGCTCGTTTTTCTGGGCCGGTGCTGAGTTTCACTCTGGAGGGGGGGATATAATTCCATAGTTCAGCAAAACCCCGCATTCACGTATGATAGAATCCGCTTCAGCACATTCTGAAAGTTTGTTCTCCACCCACATCCCCCTCTCTCCTCCCTTTCAGAGAGATTTCAAATTGGCGTCCGCTTAAACTGTCACGCTGCGCAGGGAAAACGTCCTTTCTTCTGTCGCAGGTTCCCACCAAAGGACTCTGCCCATTTGCTTAAAAAACATTTTCATTAATATAGTAAAAGTGCTCCTGTATTCTTATTCAGAACAGGCTTCTATTAAAGTGGCCAGGTTCTGACTCTACAACTAATTGAAATTCTATATTTCAGGGCCAACCTCTCTTCCTTTCTCTGACAATAAAGGCGGTATTTTTGCACTGTACAAATGGTATCAGAAATGAAAATAATGCATGCCCCCCCCCCCTTCACATTCCCTCATAAACCTCATGAATTTAGTAGATGGTTTAATAAAACTGTAGACGCTCAGGGAGCCAGTGAGCTAATTTGATGCAACGTGCTCCTAATGGGGGCAGAGCTGAAAGGAGGAAAAAGCTGCAGGAAAGCCTCCGAAGGCGTGTGTGCGTTCTCCTCAGCGCAGGCACACAGGAGTCAGCGGGCACTGACATCACACTCTGCTCAGGACTGTGCTTGTATCTCAGTGGGGTGGGTGTCCTGGTCAGTAAGCACTTGCTGCGCATAGCCTCTCTAGGAGCAAACAGAACCGCGCGTGATCATGTGGGCCTGTGGTTTAGAGAAGATCCCCCCCCCCCCTTGTT
The DNA here is from genome assembly GCA_025773905.1 of Chitala chitala. Classification (NCBI taxonomy): domain Eukaryota; kingdom Metazoa; phylum Chordata; class Actinopteri; order Osteoglossiformes; family Notopteridae; genus Chitala; species Chitala chitala. Next base: position 269,682 of record JABJVR010000017.1, on the reverse strand, counting down.
AGGCAGCGGGAAGAAAGCAGGGGTGACCTCACTCAGCGTCATGTGAACTTTGCCCCACACACAGACTGGCTCCCGGCACGCCTCGGCCAACAGTAACACAGCCACCTACCAAACAAACCGGTGATAATATTGTGATTTCTCTGCAATTAGATAACTTCTTTGGTTTCTTTTTTGGAATAGCCAAAGAGCTCCTTTGGGTGTTTACATATGTTATGATTTTACTCCCATATGTTGAGTACTAACCAGGTGATAATGTGCGACAGAATAAATTGCTACAGCGAATGACACGTCATGGAAAAGTTTACAATCTTCTGTCTCTAAACTAATCACGGCATAAAAAATGCCTCTCTCATATTTACCTAAACCGCCAAACTTTCCCGGGTATTACTTTATGGGTTTATTTTTCTTACACGTGGCATTATAACTTTGCATTCTTTCTCAAGGTCAGTGTTCAGCCTGCTGCACACTGTATTTGCTCATAGGGCTTTTCAGCTCTGTTCTATTATATTTACATCAAATAATTTTGATAAGGGATGTAAAAGATCTATAAAACTAAACCATAAATGGGAGAGGTGAGCCTAAAAAAGGACAAAAGATCAGCTGGCCTTTTTTATCTTAGACATGTTGATATTTTTCAGCTTTTAGAGATGGCTTGTTGCCAAAGTGTTTCTTGCAGCGCTGTGTAACTCAAAGCAGGCGTAACGCGTCGAAGGAGCCGTAACGAAGGAGCCATAAGGAGGCAGGCGTGACAACGAGCCGACGGGGCTGGCTGCGGCGACCGACGCTTTGACGGAACACGGACCCCCTGTTATCGCTACAGCATCGCAGTTACTTAACAAAGCCTTCACCGGCGGCACAAATTAAAACATCAATAATGCACAAGTGCTTTTCAGGTCCTGCCGTGGATGATCCGCGAGCAGGCATAAAATATGTTCTCCAAACGTGAAGACCTGACCCCCATGCCCCATTCAACCCACATTTTTACAGAGGGTCAAAATCCACTGTAATGCTACTGCAGCCCTATACAAGAGATGGAACAAATGGGTAGGAAAAGTAAATGTGTGTGTGTGTGTGTGTGTGTGTGTGTGTGTGGAGAGGGTGACAGGAGTTTAAAGCAATGGGGGAATGTGTGAGTTCAGAGCATGGTGTGAACCCAGCAAACACAAAACATTCAAATAATGTTAGCTAAATGTTCCTAACATTTCCTAAATGTTTAGCTAATGTTATTTGTATGTTTTGTGTTTGCTGGGAAGGGGGGGGGGGCAATGTCAAAGATAGCCATTCTTCTACATAAAGAGCCCAGTCCCTGGATGATGCTGACACCACACCTCATCCTGCCATAGCAGAGGTCATGATGGAAACACAGACCACCTCCTCAGCCATCAGTCAGACAGGCCAAGCCATGCAGGAGTCCCACAGACACAGCTAAACAAACAGACAATGACACTAATATTTAGTTTGACAGCAGGTGGGGGAGTGGTTAGATAACTGCCCTTTCATCTAGGCTTATTAACAAAATTGCTTCTTGAATTTATAAATGTATAACTTTGCAGACTATAGCTTACTTAGGATAAAATCAATATCTAAGTAAGGCTGAAATACAATAATAACACTAATAATGTGTGTTCCCTAGTGTCACTCGTAGCTCTGCAAGTAATTTTATGCTTAAAATTCATTTCATAACTATTTAATCAAGAAAAAAAAAGCAAAAATCTTACAACCGCTTACAACAAATACAAAAAAAAGTGAATTAAAAAAATCACAGTATGAGAGTTCATCTGGAGAGTAGATGAGAGAGGTAGGGAATAAAAGTCCAAATGAAATGTTGTCATCCTTGTAATTACACCAATGGCACAGAAAGAAAACAACCCACGTGCACACGGCACCGAGGACAATTAAGCTGCAATGAAAAGTCGCCACGTTGATGAATGGGGGAAACTCTGTGGGCTGGTGCCCTTTTACCCGGTGCTAACCCTGGGTTCTTAATTTACAGCCGACGCTCACACGTCTTCCCTTCACATTTAAATAACGGTACGGTTTTGATTGCTGTCTTTAAAGAAAATCCAACATCCATCTTAAAAATCGGGCATCCGATAAAAAGTAGCAAATACCAACGAAATAAAGTTGCCGAAATCCAAGATCGCGCAGAACACACAATAAATCTACCCGAATAAAATTTTATCTTAAAATACTTGCGCAGATGCCTGCTTGGGAAATGATGTACATATCGCACTTGTACACTTACATGTATATATTGTAATCAAACTATTGCCTTTTATACGAAGGACCATCCCGCATCTCGCACACGTGAGAGAACAAGGCTTCCACCAGCGCCAGTGTGACTGATGCTTACTTCACAGTATAGATGTCAACTAATCCTCATCATCGTTTAAAGAAAACAAACACCTTTTCTTTCCCATCACACGTTTTCAGATGTATAAAGGTGGGGCTTTCGGCGTTTTCTTTGTTTATTCCATTTCTTTATTTCTTTCAGTTACCCCGCCGAACAATACCCTTGTTAGCAAACTGTTAAGACAGCCGCTCGGTACACAAATTGCGCTCGACCAAGCGAATTTGTTTTGCAAGGGTGACCTGTTTAATCATCTCATTTTCTTTTGCGGACGTTTATTCATCTGGTTTCCACGGTTACGGAGAACATTAAGGGGCTGCAGTAATAAGGCTGCAGAGTCAAACAGGTAATAAAAAAATTAACGCCGTTCTCCAGCAGCCGAGGACAGCCAGCCAAATGAAACAGGGGAGAGGGGGGCAGCGCCAGGGTCTGATGGGGGCTTCCAATATTTTCCAAACAATTAAGACTCCGACTGGTTATTTTACTCAGAAGAAAAGATCAGGTGGCACACTTACGGACTTGACACTTCTAGTCTCACTTACTGCCGCAGCGCAAGTACAAAGACAGGTCGGAAAGTCACACGTTTTTTTTTTATCGTGTTTTATTCATTCGCGTTTTGTCCTGATAGTCGGATTATTTCTCAGAGCAATCTTAACTGCTTTTTAGCTGTCTCCACTTTGCTGATATACATAAACTTTTGAAGCATGTAAAAATACGAAAAAAAGGATATGTTAAGGGATTCTAGGACATAATAGATTATAATGAAACTTTTTACTAAAGAGACATTGTCTGGAAAAAAAAAAACCAAAATAATTAACATGAAATGTAAAAGCACAACACTATCTTATTTAGCCAAGATGTCTGGTAATGTGGCCCTTTTGTGGAGTGTTTTCAAGAGACAGACCCTTCTGCCGACCTCCAGGCCAATTGATAGAGCTCAGCTTCTGGCCAAATATAGAAGATTCCGGCACAATGGAGACAGGTGTCGGGAGCGGACAGAAAGAGGCCTGCTCTTTCCGCAACTGTGCTTTTCAACATTGTCGCTGGGGCATGCCAAATAAGGCAAGGGACGCTGCACAGGGACAGATCACATTGTACAACCGCAACTTGTTCTGTGATTAAGGACAGGATTTTTTTTTTCCATACACACCAATGAACAAGTACAGCCTTTAACAACAATTAAACCCATTCACCAAAGAGGTTAGAAATAAAACCTGGCATCTTGGTAAGTTTATGACAATGTGCTGTTGGTCCCGATTTATAAAAATTCTCAGTAGCCCCTTCACCTAGTTTATATTAAATGCACTTAAAGTAAAGCCAGAACAGTGAGGTGAAGAGCTTCTCCGTCCTCTACGCGTATTTCTGAGGTCAGCCAGGCTGCAGCATCAGTAACTGCAATTTCATTCATTACTCTGCGTGTATGAATAGATGCACATAAAAGTGCAAAAATAAAAAGATATCCACAGCACACCATGCTGCGCGTGTGCCAGGGCACAGATGCTGTACTGTAGTCATTTTTTAAATAGCGAAAGGACATCAGAATCCTAATAAAATAAGTACCCTTCTGACCAGGCTTCTTAAAAGTACTCTTACGCTGGCCCATAGAGCGAGGCACTAGCGAGACCCGGCCCAGTGTGACCGCGAGGCGGCCCGGGCGCCATTGTTTTCCTGGCTTGCTTTGTGCGCCCCTCCGATGGCTCCGTGTTTGCCAAGACGCCACAGAAGGTTGCCTCCTGTGCTGGACGGCGGAGGGGGGGGGTGCCGTTCACGGGTGTAGCACAGCTTGAAAATGCAACCGGAATGCAGGGCTGCCGGGAACATGCCCAAACAACAACTAACCCCCCACACACAAATACACACACATATACACACACAGACACACACAAGTCCCACAACGCTTTGCTGTGAAAAGGGAGTTGAGCGGTTCAACCATGTCAATCCAAGAAGAGACTATGAAAGGAAAGCAAGAGTGAAGAAGGGGGAAAAAGGGGGCAGGCGAAGCTCCTGGCCAAGAGACAGCCAATTGCTCTCTTAACAGCCTCTTAACAGGTGTGGCCCTAAGTCCATGTAATCCTATCGAGTTTCAGAATAAAAAAAAAAAAATTCAGTCAAACTGCAAAAAAAGCTCCCAGCTCCCAAGCTCTCCCCCCCCCAATCTGCTGCCGGTGACAGAATGGAACAGCTGGGGCTCAAATTTATCATGTACAGACAGTAATTATGGCTGGTACTGCCTGCTACTGACCCGACTGAATAGAATGTCACACACACAAAAAAAACACTGAATCTGTGCATGGGGGCTCAAAACGCAGGGGCCGTGTTTGCAGTCAATTACTGGGGGGGCAGGGTGGGGGTGCCAGCATTCAGAAGAGCAAACATCCTCATGGGTCGAGAGTGGCCGAGCCGAACAGAGGGACTGGGTGGATCAGTTAGGATGGTCGGCTCTGAGAGCTTGAGTTCTGGTTTTGTGCTGGCTCACACGACAGGAATGGTCTTCCTGACCGTACAGTGACTTATCAGGATGCTAAAAAATGTAAAATAATAATGATGAAATTAAAACCTGGTGTGATCAATAGCAAACATATTTGTTTCATTGTGAGAAATTTCAAACTAGACACTTGGGAGATTGATAACCATGATCAACTGGCTGTCTAAATGACACTAGCAGAGCGCTACGATGGCGCGGTGTGAAGGCTTTTCTGAGGCTGAGCAGAAACCTTCTGGACCACCCAGGCAGCTCCATTACCTTAGCTTCTGACCCTCTTCGCTGGGTTTTTTCACAGATAAGAAAATCCAAATTTCCCCTCAAAAAGGCCAGTCCCAAATTATGTTCTTCACCTTTTGGCAGATAGCCAGTTGTCCATCCCAAAAAACTCCCAGCTGTTAAGATAAGGAGTTTGAACCTTCTCCCTCAAGAACACACACACACACACACACACACACACACACACACACACACACCTGCCTCCTCACCCCCGCCTGGTCTCTCTGACATGATACTTGCATTGTGGAGTCCTAGTACCCTCACATGACTTCCTGTCCCATCCTGCCGTTAACCTGTGTGTAGGAGCAGTGTACGCCCCCGCCCTGCCTTTAACCTGTGTGTAGGGGCGGTGTGCACCTTCAAGCCCCTCGCCACGTTTAAAAGGATTAGTCGTCACATTTTGTGCCGGCTTAATCTTGCTTTCAGACACCCTAATAAGTGTGCTTCGATAAGCGAAGCATGCAAATTCATTCTGGGCCGCCGCTACTGCGGCTTTCAGACAGACATACTAAAGTATTTTACACCCTGCTAATTGCCTCTTCATATTCCTCTTTTCTCTCTTATATGCCGTATCAACAAGAGGAGATTATTTCTCTCTCCTGCTTTGCATGAAATTATAATTTCATATGTTAGATCATATAAGAAAAAGAACCATTCTCTTTTCTCTGCCCAGAAAAGGTCTTTGCTCCACTTTGTATCCTTAAATCCAAAAGCCCCCCCCAGTCCAACTCAAATTCTTATTTCTGATGTAGTGATTTGAAAACATGCCTTTCTCATTACCTATGTCAGACGTTTTGTCTGATTGTGATGAAGACAGATCATCTGTAATATTTTTCTTGAAAATGGTTCCTGAATGCTAATAGGAAACAAATATTAACACATTTCTCCTTCGTTCCCTAATGTTTGCAGCATCTAACCTTCCTGAAAAACCATCATCAGAATGAGAGCGTGTTTGGTTCCTAATATGTCCCCAATGAGCGCCTGTCTCTGAATGCAAGTTTACCCAAGAAAGCCTCAAACAAAAGAAAATGCACAAAACATCATCAGATAAAAATTGCAAATAAATAAAAACTCTTTTAAGTTCTTTTCTCTTAACATACAAAAACTAAAATAAATATTGATAACTACAAAAACAAGCAGGTCAACAGCATATTACAGTGGCAGAGCAAATGAATTCCTAAGGTGAAATGTGTGTATTATTTTAGAGTTTATCTTCCCTTTGTGAGTCATAATTAGACCATTACTCTCCATTGGCAACAGAGAGCGTTGGGGTTTTCATGGAGACCCTGACACTGGATGACTGCACACTCGCTGGGGTGGGGAAGGGCACGGAGCTGCTGTTGCTGGCATTGTAATCCCCCCCATCAATTCTTACAAAGCCCGACCCCCCCATCAACCCCCTTCATTAACTCTCCATCCAGATGGGCAGCACACATAGATATGAGTGTGCAACTTTTTTTTGTGTCACTTCTCCCTCCCATTTTTGTGTCTCACTCTCCTGTCAAGGTGACTGACCGCCCATGTTTCAGTGATTTTGGGGGAGTTAATTATGATGTTTCCTCTGTTGAAGCAAAGCAGTGTTTGAACAGCACCATCCTGTTCCATACCACATCACTGCTTGGGCTAGTGGCCTAACACCTTCACGTGCGGACAGGTCCATAACACACGTCACAAAACAGACACACCTCCTGATAACGAAGTCCATCTTCATATCTCAATGTGCTTTCAAGGAAAAAACTTTACGCACTTATGAAGCACAAATTATGACTATTATAATAGAAATGCATGATAGAATTAAATTCAAAATATTAAGCTCTTTTTTGTTTTTTTTATTAGCTAAATTACAATTATTACTAAAATGTAATTTTATTTTTATTGCCAAACAAAGATGCGTGTCATGAAAGAGGTTGCAATAACCTGTCAGGATGTACACAAATCAAATACGCAACTTAAAATTTACATTTTACAAATAAACTTTAACAACAATTTAGGTGGTATTTATTTCTTTATATAACAGGAAGCTTACAGCAGAATTTTACTCCATTGAACAAAAATGTCCTCCTCTCACAAAGTAAAAACAGGGTATAAATTATATATTGGCATGTAAAGAACTTGCTTCTGGTCACATGGTGACACTAACCAGTTGTTTGGCAGAATCGACTCTGCCCTGACAGCACGCGTCAGTAACTAAATACATCTGTATCCCCAAAGGACGAATTGGCACTAAAAGGGTTAAAGACAATGGCTTGGCTTTTATTATTTTTTTCCTTCCATAATGGCTCCCCGCTAAATTTATTTCAAAACTCTCTTAATCTGCAGTACACAACATTCCCATTAGCATAACCCAGCCTCCTCATAAAAATTCCAGCTAGTTTAATTAAAAAATGTAAATTTACTGTCATCCGAGGAGCCGGAGAATTAGGATGGCAACAGAATTTTTTATTGCTTAAGACATCAAATTGATTTGGTTATTGCTAAATTGTGATAAAGGTTATTGAAGGCTGTGGATGTCGGGCTATAGTGTTTTTTCCCCCTGCCCATCTGAATCCCTTTCTGTATGAGAGCGAGTAAAGGTGACTTGGGGGACTGAGTCGAGATCAGTCCATTCTCCAAAGGAGAAAGCGGGCCATAAAATAACAACTCCATTTGCCATTTAGTGGGATAGAACGTGCTGTGTCTGCCTCTCCCTGCAGATGCCTGACTCTTCTCCGCAACACTTCCTACATTTTACACTGTTCATGTATCACCCAATTTGTAAAAATACACTAAAACGAGAAATTTAAAATACGAAGTTTTATAAAGTGAAAACAATATTATTTTAATAATAATTCTTTTTTTTATCCCCCAATGAATTTTGTCCCTCATTATAGAAATGGGAAATAGGAATACACAGCCCTATACTGCTTTTTCATTTTTTTATGTGCAAATACAGAAAAATTAAATTAATAATTGTTTTCATTTAAACTATAATGTAAAGCCAAACTATTCTGTTGCCATTCACAAGAAAAAACAACAGAATTATCAGACTATTTGACTCACGCGCGTGCACACACACACATGCATGGACACACACACACATACACATACACACACAGTAGCTGTAATCTCAACGGACAAGTCAGGCAGATGACACGATCTGAGAATGATCCTGTTCACAACCATCGCTTAAATCTCACACAGAGAGTCCGCTTAGAACAGGATAAATAACATTAATTCCTCACCTAATTTGCTACACTTTCTACACATTAGATGGCACTTTTGGCCAGTTTGCAGCACACGTATTAAGGAAAAATTGTCTTGGAAAACACCATGAGCTCCGTACTTAAAAACTTTACAGGGTTTATACCGTAACTTATTTTCCGTGTACTGCAGTGTAAAGAAAAAATAGCTATTATTATATAATATATATTATAATATATAATGCTGTAAAACACAATATTGAACGTATCAATATTGAAATAATATTTTAGTATTTGGTAATGTCTATAGCATGTTGCTCACAACACAGAAAGTGATACACCAGCATAAATGTTTTACAAAAGCAAACCAATTAACGTGTTATTGTGCTATTGAAAATAAAAACAGAATATATATGCATGCACGCACATGCATACACACACACACACTCGCGCACACACACACACACACACACACACACACACACACACACACGACACAAGCACAATGGCTAACATGGAAAACAGGAACAATATATTCAATTTGAATGTTGTACAGGCTCTTATCAGGAAAGACAAAAAAAAAACTGAAATGAAGATGAGGAAGAAAAAGGCTAAGTGTAGATCGACATTTGACCATGTGTGTCACGTTAACGTTTCAGGTACATAACATCACAAAATAGCACATAACCAGACACCAAGAACAGAATGTAAAAACACTGTGCACAAAACTATAAAATAAGTCTATACACATGTTGTGCATATATACAAATTACAAATCCTTATAGAAAACAATGTCTTTAAATATTATACATATATATTTATGGATAATTTGTGTGTACATATATACTGGACCATATACATTTTTCTTAGCACACTGCCATTGCAATGCTAGAACTTGTTAAACTCTGCGTGGTATATGGTTATTAGTCTATGCTTACATAACTTGACAATAGTATGAACAAAAAAAAATCTGTAATTTCTTGAATATGCTTCTATACACAAGTCACAATGTTTGCCATATTCCCTTGGCAACAAAGCCTTAGGCCACCCTGGGCATTCTAATGACAGCTCACGTACCTATGAATGCAAATTCATACCTCCGTTACTGTCTGCTTGTTAACAACATTTAGTATGCCAAAACTATATTATTTTTGGCCCAAATATTTCAGCGCAACAGAAAAACCGAGGGAACTGAAACAAATGACAGGCAGCATAATTAGTAATAATTCAAAACATCCACATTCTACTTTTACCTCAGTTTGCTTTACTTTGTGTAAAGATAATTCGAAATATCTACATTCTACTTTTACCTCAGCTTGCTTAACTTTTTGTGAAGCGCCTGTTTTGTAAGTTTGCCAGTTCAATCCAGTTCAGTGAAATAAAGCTCTCTCATTAGAAGAAAATGAAACTAGTTTGGTGAACTTTAACTGGTTTTTTTTTTTTTAGTTCTGTACTGTACGCGCAGTGTGACCAGAGAGATTTGACTGAACATTACTTAACACTGCATTTCGTCTATGACAGTCAGACTTACACATATTGGTGTCATTCACAGTCAGAGCAAAACAACACAGTCATGAATAGAGTGACGCCGTTCCAACATCTCAAATAGGCACGTATGTCAGAAATGCTTAGAGAAAGAAGAGCACTTACCATATTCAGGCAATTCGAAGTTAAATCCTCTCAGACATGTAACTTTCATAATACAACTCAACTCTTTTAAAAAATCATTAGAAGTGAGGGTTGTGGTAAACTAAATAACAAAATTTAAAACTAGGAAAAAAACCCACCTCCCTTCAATAATGTACTAAACTCCTTGACATGTAATCTGTCAATAGTTTGTAGTAGCGATAATGCCGGTTGCCACGAGAGGATTTGATTGGCAGTTGGGGTTTGGCCCCTCCTTCTTGTGGTTAAATGGGGAGAGGGAGGGGGGGTAAGAGAAAAAAATACAGATACTCCCTCTAGTCTGTTCACTCGTCTGCTCTTGCTCTCTCTCTCTCTCTCTCTCTCTCTTTCTCTCTCACTTTTTTGCTCTCTCTTTCCTTCTGGTTTGCTCACATACACACGCCCGTGTTGGCGATGTTGTCTGAATAGACAGATAGGAAATTACAGAAGAGCAAGAGCTTGGGCCAGACTTTTTTCCCCTCCCCTCAGTGGGCCGGCCCCTGCCTCTCTCTCTCTCTCTCTCTCTCACTCTCTCTCTCACTCTCTCCTCTCTCTCTCTCTCACACACACACACTCTCCTCCCTCTCTCTCTCTCTTTTTCTTTCTGTCTCTCTCTCACTCACTCTCTCTCTCTCTTCTCTCTCTCTTTCTCTCTCTGTCTCTCTCACTCACTCTCTCTCTCCTCTCTCTCTCCCACACTCTCTCCTTCTGTGGTCTGCTAGCCTTTCAACTCTCACGGGGTGGAGCCTTTGCTTTCTCTATTAAAATGAATGGGGGGGTAAAAAAAACTGATCTGAACAAAAAATATTCTCGTGCTTCAGCTAACAGCAGGCATAACGTAATAGAAATAAAAATAACAGTGATAATGAACAGAAGGAATTATATTGGCCACTGTAATTTCTTACTCATCTACACAAACAGACTGGACAGCGAACACAGCCAGAAATGGCACAAAATATTTTCCATTACAAAAACACTTCACAGTTGAGGGTGAAAGTTTTCTGATTGAAGCCGAACTATTTCCATTACAATTACAATTATAAATGTATTTTTAGACTTACCTTTTGAAACGAAGTACAGTTTATTATGAACATTTTAAAACCAAAAGTCTTAAAAAAATAATGTAACCTTTATTTTCATTAAAATATAGCAGGTGTTAAACAATTTTACTTTGCCTGAAAAGTTTGTGTTAAACACTGAGAAATACATTCCACTCCACCTATGAAGTAGTATAGTTTACTTGAACACAACAAAGACAGACTTCTTTATACACCCAACAATGTTTTACTCTCTTCTAAATTTATTTATTTCTCAAGGGAACAGAACAACATAATTAATGTGTATTTTAATATGGATCTTAAATTAGAACTTCCAAAATCTCCCAGAGATAAGGGAAGTTGAGATTCTTTTCATTACATATTTATGCATTTCTTCATATAAGAAGGGATGTTTACTACAAGGAAGACTGGCGGAAGGAAGACAAGCATAGGAGGCCTGAAGACTGTTATCACAGTTTTTACCATACTTTGGACAGTGCCTGCCTTTTTAAAATCATGCTGTTTGTCTTTAAGGGAGAAAGGAGGAAAATTATTGATTAGAAACAAGACACACAATTTTATTTGTAATCTTATCCTGGAACATTTGGTTGGATGCAAAAAAAAATTGTCCTCAACATCCCCCTTGAGCCCCCAAACACACACACACACACACACACACACACATACATACACACACACACACACATACACACACACACACAAAGCCCACAAATAATCTTGCCTGTACTTTTTTCCTCTGTATCCCCCCATCACCCCCCTGGTCTCTCCGTCCCTCTGTCTTTCTGATAAGGTATCGGTTTCCATTGTAATTTCAGGTGAAATGATAAACGGCAGCCGTTACCAGGTGACAATGAATACTTTATAAGACAAACCCCTTATTTGCCTGGCAGTTTCTTCCGCTCTGGCATGCAAAGCGCCTCTGGACCTTTTCGACATATTTTTTATGCCTGTGTATTGCTATTTCTATAAACACTCGGAGGGCCAGATGTGTTCACAGTAGCACGCTTTCAGAACTTTCGTCATTCTCTCCGAGGGAGAAGGCAAAACGAGGTAAATTCTGTGGTCCTGAAATTGCATTTATTTACATTAATTATTAAAATGTCATTTAACCAGCTCAAAGTCCTGGGTCACAGGAGTATGGGAGTGACTAACTCACAGGAAAAAAAAAAAGGGAAACGCGTGTTTTTGAACGTTATGAATATGATGTGAGTCAATACTTCAGTTCCTGACTGCTAACACCAAAGCCAACATAAAAACATAAAAACAGGTTTTGGTTGATTTAGTAATTATGACTATGAGTCATGTTTGAACAATGGGAAATTGGCCCCTCCTTTTTGATACAGAACTTGAGGGAGAAACAGGAGTGGTTTCATAATGTCTTGTATCAAAGTCCTCAATTTCATAAAGACATATTTGTATTTCCATACTGCATATACAATGCAGTTACAGGCACACACACACATACACACGCACATATATATATATATAAAGAGAGAAAGTATACACAGAATAAGGTGTTTGTGTGTTTGTGTGTGTATGTGTGTGTGTGTGAGTGCGCACTGCACAGAAATGGAACTGGCAAAAGTAATAAAAGTGGCTCAATAAATTCTTTGTCTAACATGTTCAATCATTCCACATCTCCACTCCGATTTACACAGAATTTAACATAATTTACATACACTAATGCAAAACAAAATATATACTCTACATACAGGACAACATGTAAAGTAACCACAGGTGATTACAGCAAATATTTAGACACCTATCACTGCCACACCTTGTCTTCAACAATGTGCTTCACATGCCCAAAAAATGAGGCTGTGTTGCCTGCATGAATATACACACACACACACACACACACACACACACACACACACACACACACACACACACACACACACACACACACACACGCATGCACACACACGCGCGCATACACATACACACACGAGCGCACACAAGTTCACACACACACGGACACTTACGTCCAGTAAAGTGAAAAGTGATTCTGTGTCTATTTACAGAGCAAACTTAAAGACCTTTGTGTAACTTTTGAAGATTTTCTTCTTAATTACCAAAAAAAAAAGAATAAAGAAGTGGGGCAATGTTTTGTAAATTAAATTTAATTCTGCCCTGTAAAAAAGAGAAGGAACAGCGAGAAGAATGTAATACAAAGTGGTTAAATTACTCATGTATTAGATGACCTTTGTACTTGAGCTGGGGATGTTTACCATATTACAGCTCTGTAGAGAAAGCAAACAGAATGCAATATAAAAAAAATGAAATGCTAAAGAATTGTGTGCTTATTATCGTTATCTGATTACCAGTGTTAACATTTACTGCAAGTAACAGCAAGAAAAGACAAGTTTTTAATTTACTTCTAATTTAAGTACTATATATTTTGCCAGAAGCAAAGCATAGTTTTAGGGAATATTAAATTTTTACAGACTCCACTTTCAGTGCCTGTCTACAGTGTACAAATATATACGAATAGTATAAAGTAGAATACTAATAGTAGTAATTACTATTAGTTATTCATGCTGTGTAGTAGTTACTACTATTAACAGTAGTAACTACTAGGCAGTGCACAGTGTGAGACGGTAAACGTTAATGCACGGCCTCCTGGCTTCTGACGTTCATTCTGAATCTCTTTGATGTTCCACTGTTGCCTCTTCCATCGAATGGGCTCCCGTGTGAAAGTAAAGCCAAACGCACACCTTGTTGTGCGTGCATGTGCTACTTGAGTAAAAGGTTCCTTCTCTAAGAGGCCTGCAGGCAGGACTGGGTCAACAGGCAGTTCTGAGGGGCCACCAGAAAATGTGTCGCACGGGCTGGAGGTAACGAGGGCTGGAGGTAACGAGGGCTGGAGGTAACGTTATTTGTGCTTAGAGCCGAGAAGACAGGAGTACAGCGGCTCCCAAGTTCCAGGTAAATACGCACAGAGGACAACATGGACATGGGAAACAAATGGCCACATTTATATAAATATGCGTATATTTGTGTAATGCGATTCATGTGATTCATATGAAGGTTTTCCTGTATTACTCAACTGTTTTCCTTGCAAGGACACAGGGAATAATTTTTAGGCTTTTTTTGTTATTACTATTATTATTACTCTCTCTGGAAATAACCGCACAGCTCTTTCTGACAGCCTGTTCGCAAAAGTGTGCTATTGTAAATAAAATATTATCGACTGACCAATCAATGAGGAATGTGCAGTTTCATCCTCCGCGCTGACAGCTTTGTCACAGAGACTTTATGACTGCTGGCTCTTTTAACGCCGCATTTTTTTTCCTTGTTGTTGTTTATTTTTTCGTGGCAGATGTGAACAGCCTGTGAGGCGGAGGTGAGACCAGAGGAGTACTCTGCATGGGGGGGGGGGCTGAAGGTTGACATGGTGGGGCTGCCCCAGTCAAAGGCCTGCCGGGCTGTACGATGCCCCCACCTCATCACCCCCCCCAACGTTGGTCTGAGGCTGGAGCGTCCAATGGTCTCCTGCATTGCTGGGACAAAGCAGGGAGAGCTGGTGGGGGGGGGGGGGCAGCACAAGAGACAGGAATGGGGCAGCTTTTGTGCTGGCGGTCCCTGGGGGGACAGACTGAGTGGGGAAATGTGACCTTTTGCTGTGAGTTAGATTGTGTTTGAACCCCTCTGCTGTCTCCGATGGTGGGGCAGAGACTGTAGGCGGGTGGTACTGGGGGCTCAGTTGGGGCAGGTGCTGGGGGGGGGGTAAACAGTCATGATATAGGAAAAGAGTGGCTGGATGAAGGCAGGATGAGTGAACTGCTCATTTTTTTGAGGCGGGGGTTGGGGATTTCTTTTGAATTTTTTTCTTACATTAGCTGTTTGCTCAGTAGCCCCATCTTTTATTTTGTACACTTTAACAAAACTTTTCTTTAGTGCAAAGGCTTGGATTCAGGGCTTTCACTGTAATGTCTGGTAAACTGAGATGCTGAATATTTTCCCTGTCGTCTGTTTGAACAATGCTATCTATCCATCTATCCATCCATCTATCTATGTAATCTTTTCTTCTCCCACCGACGTGTCCCACATTAAGGGCACCTGCTGCTCACACCTTGACGCTCTGCGGCTCCGTGTACTAATCAACTTCGGTGCCAAACGACGTGCTCCCGTTTGTGAGGAAACGCAGCCGACTTTGCTGAAACGTGCTCCGCACTCCCTGCTCCGCTGCTCATTGCTGCCGTCTGCGTGTGAACCGGGCCTCCACGAGACATCTTTATTGAAGCAAAAAAAAAAAAAAAATACACCGAAGCCCCAGCCTGTGTATGTGGTTTTAAGTTCAGCTGTTGTCTGAGAATGGCTTCAAGCAGACTCCTGAATCACACTGCAGTGTTTTCATCATTTCCCTCCTGGATACAGACACTGATGACAATGTCTTCCTAATCTGAATCTCCCCAATCTGCTTTTAAAAAGGGAAGAGGGGAAAAAAAACCTTTTCTGAGGGCTCTCTCCATAATCACTTCAGACAGATAGCCTTTTCCTATCGCAGATGAGCAAATATTTGTAAACCAGCTATCTAATGGAAAATTATAGTGAAATTAGAGTGAAATTCATGACGGAGAAATCCGATTACCCCTAATTTTATTATGCCATCTAAGCCCACACAGCATATTTTAGTACAGTTTTTTCCATAAATACCTATGCCAGGGGTCCTGCTAATCAAATAAAATTGAAATTCATCTTCCCATTAAATTCAATTAGCTGCAATTTCAAAAGCCTATCAAAGATTTTAATTACTAAATTATAAAATTCTCCAAAGCTAAATTGGGGAGGGAAGAAAAAAGAGGCGCATCCTCGCATCCGAAAAACAACCCACAAAAGGGAAGCGTTGATCAAAATAAGATATCCAGAGGAAAATGGGATTACAGCGGCGGGGCCCGGCGCACTCTATCTGGGCTGGGCATGACGTGTGTTGGCGCCCAAATACCGCTCACAGGAAATGGACTGAGCCAAGGTGCTCCCAGACTCCAAGCGCCCGCCCTCGGAGCACCCGGCCCATAATTGTCTAATTGACACCTTAATTTCATTTATGGGCTCCAGTGTCCAGGAGGTGGGCCTACCTCATGGTGGGGGGTCTTTGGGATAGCGGAGCCGGCAGTGATGGGGGGTGGGATGCAAAAGTACTTAGACCGGGACGGATTGTGCCTGGAGTTAACGCACGCCTTGCATGTAGCAGCTGGGGGTGGGGGGGGAGCTCCTTTGCTTTGCGACCCCCTGGTGTTTGCTAACGATGACAGACGCACCAGTTCCGCTGCGTAAAGAAGGACGACCCCCTGGGTCACAGCCGACCCCCCCGTGACCTCCAGCCAGGGGGAATGGCTTTTTTTATGGTAATAATAATTCTCAAAAATGTGACTATAATATAACAAATTACAGCCACTTTCTCCATGGATGGCTGAACAAGCGTGCCTAAAGTCTCAAGCGCCAACACGAGAGGCGTCAATCTGAGTGCTTTACTCAAAGTGAAAAAAAAGAAAAGACATAAAAAAGACATAAAAATATATTTTAAAAATATGTCTGTAAAAATAAACTTTACTATTTGGTATTTCTGAAGCCTTTCAAACATTAATATTTAAGTTTTCACTAACCCCTCCCACCCCCCCGCTCAGATCTGTCCATGCTGACCACACCCATATTTCTCTGAACTGTCCGCACGCTGAGGCTCCTGCTTACCTACCAACCCGGGCTGCCTCAATGGACCAGCACCAGGGTCTGGGGTCACCCAGCAGGCTCATTTCCCACCAACCCCCTCGCCCACGGCCGAAAAGCGGCGAGACAACAGCCCAGCGGCCCCCGGCACTACAAAGCGCCGTCTGAAAGAGCCCCCGCTGCCGGTTTAAACTCGGGGCCCTTCAGCTGTTTGTTTAAACGGCACCGCGAAGAAAGAGCGCGCCTTCAGACGTCACTCTGGATAATGATGAATTGGATTGCTATTGCTTTTAATTGTTCCGGGACAAACGTCTCCCTTTTAGAGGCTGAAGAGAGGCTGCTGGGGGGGGGGGGGGGAGGGAGGAACGCATATCCTTATGGGGAGGCCCGACAGACAGAAGTGGCTGAGTAAATATGACTAAACTGAAACTTTAATCTGCTTTTTTCCATACTCAAGCTGGCTGGGTATTAAAGATAATCTTTTTTGTGTGTCATATGGAGGGAGAAATGGATGGAGCTAATTTTCAGAGACAAATCTGATATTTGTCAACCAGCTGGGGGGGGAGGGAGGGGGGGTCAGTGACAATAAAAAAAAAAAACCTAGGGATTTTCTGCTAATCCGCCTCAGGATGCTGAAGCGCGTTAACAGCGAAATGCAGATGGCATCCCGCGCGTGAGGACGCACCCAGCCATCCCGCGCATGAGGACGCGTCCCGCCCAGTCCTGGGTGAGGTCGAACGGATGAGCCAATGGGCGGGCAGCACAGGTTGCACCACTGCTCGTCTTACGCTGCGTTATGCTGTGTGTCCTGCACTGCATTGCTGCACTTCCTGTGCTCCATGTACCACCAACATGCCTCCATGTCAGCTGTTCGTTCACAGGTGACAATTCACTGACTTATGTAGCAAGAGGTGCTCATGCACACAGACACAGATCTGAATTACAGTCGTACAATAGCAGGCCCCAGTCATCCCCAAACTGGAGCACCTTGCAGTAAGGGCCCTCAGTCTCTCTCCCAGGCCATCCATACTACACAAAGTCAGCAGATTTTACTTGTGCCTGTTTCTTAACACTCTGTTTGTGCAGTTAAGTGCCAGAACGCTCAGGTAATAAACGCGGCGGTGTAAGTCTTTCACATGTTTGGTACCGAACCCAGCAGTTTCCCTCTCTTCGTTTGCAGTGAAAGGACCCATCACACATCAGCTGTTATGCATTCAGCAGCATTCAGTAAGAATTGCTTCAGTTAAGCTATGCAAACAGGTATAACATAACACACGCAGGTCACTTTGCACAAACATGTTAGCCAAGCAGACCTGTCATTCCCGCTTCCATTTTTCTCAGTACTGCAAAGTCAGTTTTTGTACAGATTTTTTTTTTATTTTATTTTTATTTGTTGCCGCCCAGTTTGGATCCCTGCGGTCTGGTGGTGTCTCTTTTTATATGCACTAATCACTACTGTAACTTGTTAGGTATTTTTATAAAGACTGAAGTTCTCAGGCTCACTGCTTCCAAGCCCCTCCTCCTCAAAGGAGAGGAAGAAAGCTACGAGTCGTAGCAGGGTTTACTGTGTGGGCCAGAACCTGGGGCACAGCACAACAGCCAAAAAGAGAGAAACCCAGGCCCATCCCTATTCAGACCGAAAATTAATGCACCTGAAAAGACACTAAACAATTTATACACATAACTTAAAAAACAGCATACATTTAAGATGATTTCTAGTAAAACCCTGGGCATAAAAGTTGCTTGTTAAAAACAGGCAACAGTTCAACAAGTCAAACCACAGACAAACAACAAACAAACAATAGCTACATCATGGAGACACAACAGACAAACAACAAATAGCACACAACAGTCAAACAGACAAACAACAGACACACAACTGTAAAACATACACAACAGTCAAACAGATATGCAACAGTCACACACACAAACTCGACAAACACACAGCAGTTACACAGACAAATGACAAACAAACAAACAGCAGACACACAATAGTCAAGCAACACAGACATAGTTAAACATGCAGACAAAAGAGAGTCTGAGTGGCAAGGACTGGGGCAAGCACAGGTACACTGTGGGAGGTGCAGGATGACGATAAACTGAGGCTACATTCCACATACACTTTATAGCTGTCAGCCACATTCTACACAGCGATGACAGGGATTCAGAGCTTCTACAAAAACTCTGCACAGCACAAGAAGAAAACAGGGTATATCCTAGAAAGCTCTTCACCTGCTAATACACTTAGTGGTACACAGAAAGCGAATGGAGAGGCGCACACTCCCTGGCATAAAAATTTCTGCCACTAAACACTACGTTCAAAAAAAAGAGGCTTTAAAAATGTGTTAAAAGGGCACAGTTAACGTGGCAGCTCACCCAATAAAAGTGAGCCTTTTTAAAGAGGTAATAGACTTCTCTCCCCTGCAGGCGACACAACGCCTTCTAAACCAACTATTAGATATGGAACATGACTGGAGCAGACATTGAGGGGCAGAGCGGATTATCGTCAGGGCTTGGGGGGGTGGGCTGCTGGGTGGGTGTGGGAGGGGGGTGCAGGGAAATGCATGACTGAGAGGGATGCTGGGAGCCCAGAGGCCTGCTGTTCCGCCTCTTTAGCATAATCATTACTCTGGACGATTCCTCCCGCTGTTCCCACTGTGACCCGTTAGCTACAGTGTGCTGTTAGCGTACTTATTCTACATTTTTTTTCAGTATGAATAAAATGCCACATGGGCAAAGCTTTAAGCAGTTTACAAGATGTGTTGAACCCAAAAAATTAGTTGTCATGTCAGTTTTTTTTCCCCAAACACGGCTGCCTCATGCCACCCGAAACCCCTCTGTCTGTCAGTTCTCATGTCTTCTCAAAACAGTGTCACTTTGAACTATGAAATGAAGGTGTACTGCAGCAGGCTTAGGTAAGAGCCAACAACACTGGCAATAATGACAAGTCTGGAGGCTGTCTGTCCTCTAATTGGAAGGCATCTCCGTTTTATCTGACTTAATACCAGAGCTCTTAGTGGTGAATAGGCCATGCTGTTGCAAAGAGCTCCTACCATGTACCTGGTACCTGTTACACGAGGAACACGGATCAACACGGAAGCCTGAAAGACTACAGATTCAACACGTGTCACACATGGGATTCTGTGTGTGTGTGTGTGTGTGTGTGTGTGTATGTGTGTGTGTGTGTGAGGGTTTGTGACTAGAGACAACCGGTCCTCAAATGTACTCAGAAACCTGTCACATCATGTCCCATGGCTTAACAGAGTCAAGGATCTACTAGCAATGTTGAAACATATGCACGTTCTAAAATAAAAACATATACTTTCATAACACAAGTTACAAAACATAAACTAAACGCCCTTGATGTATTAAAACAGACTCCATGATAAGCAGCACTTGAGCAATACATAAAGTATGCTGTACATATAACACGTACCATATGGTAAACAAGCATACTAGATTTTAGCTGATGCTAAAACAACTCAAAGCTAGCCAAATTGCAAAATAATTTTGCTGTGATTTATTATCAATAAATTATTAAGAACAGTGTCCGAAGTGGAATATGCTTGGATCTCAGAGGTCAGAGGTCACCGCTATTGATAACATCTTACATGGGAGAAGTTTAAATCACCCACACTGAATTTTAGCTGTTTAAAAAAGAGGTCAGAAATGCTTTGCACTCTTCCATGAAGCAAATAAATAAATAACTCCTCCAAGAAAAAAAAAATCACTAAAGCTCTTTTGGTGTAATTGGCTGAATAGCAAGGACAGCAGAAAATTTACGGGCAGACGACAGTGTGAAGGGGACTCGGTCACTGCACCAAAAGGAGCCCCCCCCCCAGTGCACTGTAAACCCACAACCCCACACGCTAATTCCTCTATAGGGGTATGTTGAGTCACACAAACAGGGGACAGAGTTAACAGACAGCACAGTGAGGAAAAGACGTGAGAGTGATGAGATGGGGAGGGGGTGGCAGGGGTAAAGCGCATGCCAAATCCAATCAGGCGGGGGGCAGGGAGGAGGGGGGTGAGCAGAGGGAGTTGGCAGGGCTCTGGTCTGCCCTGCGCTCATCCGTGTTGGGACAATAGCACCTCGTTTGTGGTAAGGCTTCCTCAAAGGACAGGCAGGGATAAATCTTAAAACCCTGCCGCCTGATCCCTCTCACAGATTTTCCATAAAACGACAGGCAGGGCCAGAGAGCCGTGCCATTTGACCGTCATGTAGGTCAGGCAGAAGGAGGGGGGGCATGGGGAGGGCAGACGTGCAGGGAGGAGGGAGGGGCTGAGTTTTCAACAGAACCGTTGAAAATAGCAGGCGGTAAACAGATTAGATCAATAAGGATTGTATGTATGTGCGTCTCTGAGCAGGGTGCTACGTCAAAGCAGCAGAGAAGAACAGAACAACGGCTCACAGATGTTCTTCGGCACGGTCACCCACCGTCGCACTTTGGGATGTGTGACATGTTAAAAATAATGGAGGCAGAGCTGCTTGCTTTTCTGTCTTCTTCCCATTGGTCATAAAAATTTTTTGGGAGGCGTGGTCAGAGGACACAGTGGTTCCTGATGACTGTTTACCCAAATGGCAAAAAATGTTGACTCCTGCTTCAGCGTTAAAGCTAAGGGCCTGACAGGAATGTCGTTAACACCAGGCCTGGATGAATGCTTGACAGTGTGGTAAAATATAAGAAAACCAATAAGGACTGAGTTGTTTTTATGTAATTTCTCAGAGGATAATAGTTATTAATGTGGAAAGAGCCTGTCAACTGGTCTCCTAATGAATTACGCTGCCCCACTGTACTCTGAGAGCCTCCTTCAGTTAGCATTTCTCCACGCCATCTTCCCAGCACACTGTGCTGCATGGCCATGCAGCTGCCTGACCTGTCAGTCATCTCTGACCGTGACCACTGGCTCTTTTCCACATCCAGACATAAGTGTCCATGGACTTTCTGTTGTACCCTTGTGAAGATTTAGTCACAATCAACTGAACATCCAGCTCTTTATTAAAAAATGCGAGTGAAAGTTAATAAAAATAATTAATGTAGGCCACATTGGATACGAGCTTCTTCCAAGCACACAGGTATGAGACAGCCTAACACAGGTATGAGACAGCCTAACACACCTTAAGAAAGTGAATTCCTCTGTCTGTGCCCTATGTTTGCCAATGTCCCCTAAGCAAAGTTCAAAAACTGTCCCACAGACAATACTCAGCTATATAAACTGGTGGGTTATAAACCACTTGGTGTAAAAGTGGGAACCCCACAGAAAAGTCATAATGATACTCCTAAGAAGGACAGTATCTCTGCAGCATATCTATGGTGAACAGTGGACAAGGAACCTGGACAAGGTGGCACTCCATTTTGTTTCAGCAAGGATTTTTTTTTTTCCATTTTTCCTGCACGACCTTGGCCTATGCTTTGACCTGCATTTCCACTCTATCGCACTGCCTATGTGTAACGAACACCAATAAATAGTGCCTTTGCCACCCTGCCAAATAAGTCACCATAAAAGTTGTAAATACCAGTCAAGTCAGTTCTCTTTCTGCCCTTTGTGTAACTCATGAGAATTAAAAAGACAAAAATGTATTTTAAAATACCCTCTCCACCCTGGGTGCGGCTAAGCATTCTCTCTGTGTCCCAGCTTAAAATAATTATTGATTACAAACTGCGCATGCTAACACAAAAAGGCCCCTTTCAATTGATTTTTTTCTCTCTCCCAGCTGAAAAAATATATAATAGAGCTGATATGAATTAAAGGGTGTTTTGCTTCAATTCATCTAAACAACCAGACAATACATTTTTGTTACCACGGAAACATGATAACACCGTTGCCTGTCTGTTGCTCAACAATCAATTAATTTAACGCCTTTGTGGTGATGTTTACTATTCTATTTAGACCTGGAAAGTCAGTTTAGCTGTTCCACACCCCCTCCCCCCCACGAGTTCAGGGTGTTGACAAAAAGCCCCAGATCACAAAGGGGTCTGACAGAAACGTCAGGTGGCCGGGTCTGGGACACCGCCATATAAGGGTACGCTCTTTTACTGAACTCAGAAATTCAGCTAAAAGCGTATCAACAAGCGCCGTTCCGCTGAGTGCGTGAGCAGTGTTTTTGTTCAAAGGACAATTGTTTGTGACGACCAGCACAGGCCAAAAGAAAGCCGCCGCTTTTATCCCAAATAATCCAAACCCGCTGCTGGGTGTCCTTCTATTTTTAGTGGGGACACATTCCTCTGTAGTGCCATCCACATCAGCCACACACATGCAGAATGTTCTGGATCAATATTTCTCAGCCACTGGCGACAGTTTTACTATAATAATTACTTTCATACTCGGGTTATTCTCATGGTGTTTTAAAATAACGCCAGGATAACTCTGCTCGTTGGCAGCCCCCCTTTACACACACACACACACACACACAATTGTTCATTGCCTATGTCAGTGACATACAGTACACTTGTTAGTTGGCTAGATTCCAGTTTCAAGTTCCCAACAGCTCTGATAAGCTGTGCTGTTTGCTGGGACTGGGACAAAACAAGTTGAAGTAGTAAAAACTGTACAGATAACGCTCTGTTTTCCAAAGTAAAGGTGGCCCGTCTGCACACAGGTGCTGGGAGCTGCTGTTCTCTGACAGCGAGATGTTAGCTGCACCTCCGTCACTCCGGCAGAAATAAACAGGTTTTGCCTTATGAAGGACCCGCGGATACAACCGGGCCAACAAGCAGAAAGGGGAGTGGTTTATGGCAGCATGGCACATGTATGAAAGTTGAAGACATCTGAAAAACTGTGGTGTACAGCTTTATTACCGTAAAAAAAAAACACCTAGTCCTTCTTCCACGCCCCAAAAAAAGGCAAATGCAAAGCGCGTAAGCAGATTAAATTGCGTGCCCCCGTGATGGCACAGTAATTTGACGGCTAATCTTGCCTTTTAAGCCCCTATCTCCTGACCCTTAATACGTAAAACAACCAGTCAGGGAAAGAGTGACCGTGGGGGAGCTGAGGAGAACATTCGACCCAGAGAGGAGCACACGATGCTGGCCACGGTGACGCCCCGCTCCTTGTCACTCCTGCCGCGCAACGTCCTTCCTGAGACGTCATGTGTAAAACTGGCTGTGGAGCTCTGACACATTCGGTTTGCTAAATCTACAGAGAGGTGATGCTGCACACGAACTGATAGCAGTTGTCAACATTTTAGTTCAAAGCAAGAATATATATATTTTTATCTGTATTATTTTGTCTGTTCCTGGTTTAGTGTATTCGATTCATTTGGTCACATAAATAAGCCTAAATAGATTCATTATTTAATAAATACTATTGTTTATTTAATTGTGGTAAGTCTAAAATAGACACCATGGACATTTGGTCATGAGTCTGGGGAGAGACACATGACTTAAGTATTTACAATGAAGTGTATTCAAAATTATATTTTATGTAAAAAAAAAAAAAAAAAAGTTTAAAATGGTTGGCAAAGAATAAGTTCTCAAGTTAATTTTTAACAGTTTCAGTTTACTCCAAAGTGAAGAATGCTTTCATAAACACGCATGAAATTCAAAGATTTCTATCTTTATGGTATTTTTTCAATATCGCAAATTAGAGAGGATAGCATCAGCATTGTGAAAAAAATTGTAATTTTGTATAAAAAGCTACTATAAACCATTCATAGTTTTTGGTCTGTGTAGAATGTGCAGGTGTCTCTTATGGTTGGTTACTGTTCGTCTTTAAAATCTGGTGAAATAAACTCAAAGCAGGACATGGTTGCTGAGCAAAAAATGTTGGAAAACTTTAGTTAACTTCAAAGATTGAATGTTTGTCCTAATCTACAGTATAAAAACATACTACACCGTTACTCCAAGTTTCATAACAGAAAGATGAGAAACCAACAAGGCCACGGGTTGAAACACCAGTAGCGGGTGAAATACTTTGGTATAAAATGCTCCAATAGACACACATCTGTTAGAATTTTCAACACTACGTGCAAAGAATGCTGAGAAAACTGCATTTCATTACAAGCCAATAACCTAAAACAGGAATGGAATAATATAAACATTTACAATTATTACTGAACTGCACATCTAGATTAAAAACAGTAGTTTTTAATCATAGATACCTTTTAGCAATGTTTGAAAGTGTAAAAACACACAAGTACAAATATTTAATTAGTTGCGAATACAATACCCCCCCCCCCTCACCTCTGTAGTAAAGCAATTACACCCAGACACGGTGAGAAATACTGATGATCTGTGACTGCAAGCGTATCAACCCAACGTAGTACTTAACAGACAGCGGGTCCGCGGTAAGCCAGCGTTACGAGCGTTTTAAACTACACCCTGAAAAGAGCAGTCAAAGTTTCAGTGAGCTCGGTCGACCCTTTTGGCTAGAAATAATGCAACGCTTCATCTTTCAAAGATGTACTTTTCCTAAAGCACTGCTGATTGGTGTGTGTCCATTACTTGGAGGGATTATGATAATATTCCACATTGTGCTCGGTGTGATGCTTGGGAAATTCAATACTCAAAAGGTTAATGCAATCAATTAGGATGACAAAAGAGTAAAGTAAAACCCCCCCTGCATGAGGAAAAAAAAGAACAGGAGAGGGAAAAGGAGGTACTGAAGGCTTCAATGGATCCAGCAGGAAAAAGAGCCTCTCAAAAAAAGAAAGAGAAAGAAAGAAAGAAAGAAAGAAAGGGAAATAAAGAATAAATGTCATCCATTCTATACGTACAGTTCAAAGGCAGCAGATGACACAGAAGGCAGAACGATTCTTTAACGGTAAACTGCAACATTCACCCCCTTAACGACCACGGAAATAATAGATTGACTATTAGCACAAGGGGGGCATTCCCCCTTTTCAGCATAAACTAATACAGATCACAGTGGGCAACGACGAAGGCGCTGGCGTGAATCCCTGTGCCAATGCCTCCCTCCACCCCAACACGCGTCCCAGGGGATCCCTGCTCAGTAGCAGTGCACTGCTTAAACATTACCAGTCTAGGTTCATCGCGCACTTGTCTCTTTTCTCGCTGCTGTTGTAACAGTTATTATGAACTCCATCTTTTACAACTCATGCTATTTCCTGACATGCTGTAGGTCTGCCTAACTATTGCAGAAACAGGGATGAAATTCAGTGAAGCCCTGTAAATATCGTGCCTTTGGTTTTCACACCGCTTGGCTAAGGTTTTGTAGAAAACAACGCTATAATTATGTTTGAGGCAAACGTCGGGGATAGTAAAATTGCAAAAACCTGAGCAACTGCAAGTGCCTGCATTTTTGGTTTTGTATTGAGTCATCCTAGAATAAAGTTTTTTTTTCAAAAATTTTTTCCACTCACACACCCCACCCCTCCAGCATTTCTACATAAGAAAAAACCACCAAAAGCACCTAATCTGGCATGAAGGTGTACCAGCCTACTCGAGGGAGGCGACCAAGGTGGCAGAAACGCGGGCAGTTTTGTGGCATTTCCCTGCAGAGACCCCGCGGGGGCCGCGTCCCTCTTTTTCCACTCGAGGAAGCACACAGATGCCTCGGAATCGCTGACAGCGGCAGCCGTAGTTAGCGCACAGACAACAGATGTTTATGTGGCAGGACTTCATTTGACTTTTAACTAGTTGCTTAAGTTACTGAAGGGAAAAAAAAGACATAAATCCCGTGTGTCATCATTACACAATTATGCGAAAAATCATGCAGGTCCAAACAGCACTTGTTGATGGTATCTAACTATTAAATCTCGTGCTTATTTACTAGAACAGACGCCTGACTGTTTAGAAGAGGGCTTTTACTAATTGTCTTTATTTTCTGTTGGTAATTGCTCTGCTGACACCAAGACTTTAGATTATTCTCCCCTGTTTGTCCTGGACTGTGACCATCATAGAAACCGCTGTTATTTCCACATTCACACCTATGATTTCTAGCAAAATCAGACCAATTATTACACAACACAAAAGCCACGGTTGTTTTGCAACGTTTTTTTTCCCCCAATGAACAATTTTTGGAACGTAAAAACAAGAGAGTGGAGAGAGAACGATCCCGTCTTCAGATTATTAGAGGCAGAGAGGCCAGCGGGCTGTTTGCAATGATGGTAACCAAGACTCTCTACCAGTGCGCTAAGAATTTTAGTTTTCCCCGAAGCGCAACTGCTGCAATTTGACCTACATCGCATTTTTCTGTCGGCGCATTTTCGGGGCCAGTGGCTACGTCACGGACACAATGGACCACTCCGTCTTTGAAGTTTTGGCTGAGCAAAGGCCTGGGGAGAAGACACAAGGGATGGCCCCACAGCGGGACGTCCCGGTGTCAAAGGAAAAACAAATACTTTGGGAAGGGCAGGGGCCCCTCTGCATGTCCAGTGGACCAAGCCGTCATGGGGAAGAGGTCTTTCAGGTTTTTTTTTTGGCGGGAATGATGGATGGATTGGGGGGGTTAGGCCTATTCACATGGAGATGTTACATCATAAATATTTACACAGTCTTGCCATTTCCATGTTGCCTCTACTTGTTTTGACACACTAGAAAAGAAAAAGACTTAGAGGCCAAAAAAGAAGGGAACGAGAAAAAAGACACGTAGGTAGCGCCACGTTTAATGCTGCTGTGATACAAAGCGTTAGTCCTGAATGAACATGAAAGACAACAGTCTAACAAGGTTATGGTTTCCTACTCATCTGGAAGCTAAGTTATTTTACCATGTTGGACTGTAATGTGTTTATTGAGAGAAACAGCGTAACAAGTCACCATTTCTGGCACATGTGAAGGGCTACGGCGGAATGATAGCAAAACACCAGAATAAAAGGATTCTCAGATTTACCTGTTACTCAAGCCTTGTTTAAAGTCTATGCTTAAAGAGTTACATATGAAGGACAGACGTGAACTGTCCAAGGGAAAAAACTCCTGAAAAAGCATGAACCTCTCATCCAGAGAGTTCTGATTGATAACAGTGCCCAACTGACCTGCCCTTTGCAGACCATTAACCCAGAGCGCTCTTATTTCATCAGAACCCACTTTCCTCTGAACTTCCTTTAAATGTAGCGCGTTGAAGTTCTGGAGTTCCGCTCCATCTAACCTGAGGAGCAGCCTATTGAGGTTCCCCATTGGACCAAAGAGGGAGACCCCTGGATCAGCAGCAAGACATAATAAAGGAACGAAGCGCTGTCTACCATCCAAACACGCAATCAGCTGGCCATTGGTAGGCTTTGTGGACCGAGAGGAACCCAACAGGAAACAGAAGTGGCCTGTGCTGTTGTTCTCAAAGAGCAGTGCTGATTTTTTGCAGCAGGCTCAATTAGAAGCAGCCAGCTCCCCGAGGAAGCCCAGAACCAACGAAAACAAATTTGGCAGTTTAATTTTCTTCCCACTGTTTGAGAGGGAATCCATTGTGGGAGGCGTCTCAGTGCGATCTCCGGGAACGCCAGAGAATGAGAAATGTGGGGGGAGTGAGGGCAGGCAGGTGGGGGAGGGCACGTGGGCCCTGCATCGGAACCGTTCGGGCTTTCCGATTAGCCGAATTAAATACATCAAAACCCAATTAGGCTAACAGCACTCAGGCTCTCCAGGCTGGGGCAAGAGGGGAAGTGGGTCCCAGGCTGCCAAGCGGGCCTTCCTTTGAAGATGCCCCGGGACTCCTAAAGCCCAGTTTAACACTCTCCCTCGCTCTCTCTTTCTCTGTCTCTCTCTCACACACACACACACACTGAACTCCCACGATAACTCCTGAATCAACTTCTGAATCTCCCAAGATGGAGAGAGCAGTGTTGCACAATGACTCTCTTTCACGTACAGGTGATTGGCCAAATTGTCCCTGCTCCTATCATGCCATAGGTGCCATCAATGCCATCGGTGCCACCAGAAAGTAGCCCAGAGAATGTAAATGCAGCTTGCAGGCACCCTGTGATGCAGCACATCCCCACATTTGTGCACAGCATGGTAACGATTTTTGGACAGGTGCTCCACATTTTGAGATAGACATCCCACTAAGTTACAATAACCATCACTTCCCTGGTCCTTCCAGCTGCTCTTGTCGGCTGTCTCTGTGTGTTGCTTTCTCAGTTTCTGTCTCTTTCTCTCTGTCTGTCTCTCTGTTTGTCTATGTTACTTTCTCTGTCTCTTTGTACATCTGTCTGTCTCTTTCTCTGTCTGTCTCTCTATTTGTCTGTCTGTTACTTTCTCTGTCTCTTTGTCTATCTGTCTGTATTGTCTCTTTATCTCCGTCTCTTTATCTGTGTCTGTCTGTCTCTGTTGCTGTCTTTGTCAGTCTGCCTGTGTCTGTCTTTGTCTGTCTATCTGTTTCAATCTGTCTCTGTCTGTATCCATCTCTTTCTTTCTTTCCGTGTGTTTGCCACTATCTTTGTCTCTTCGTCTATCTTTGTCATTCCGTTTCTGTCCTTCTGTTTCTGCTGTCCAATAGGTAGTGAACACCAGAAGTGCACCTGCTTCCCAGTTCCCACATGTATGTCTCTCACTCCCCATTACTCCTTATTTCAGGTCTGATCTGACAGGTTACCTAGAACTGAAAGAATTAAAAAACAACATCCTGCCCCACACTGAAGTGAAGTTCTTCACCTGTTATGTCCAGTTTGATATTTTGTGCTAGTTCATGAAATACCCCCAAAATCAAAGGGTTTTATTTGTTTTACATAGTCGCAATCCCAGCCACAAAACCAGAGAATCTGAGACTTTGAAACAAAATATAAATCTTTGCCATTAAAATGAACCTTTTTTACAGGGTGAAACACTATAAAATAGCAAAATAAAACAAAAATCCTACTGGGAGAGGTGCGATCCTACAACACATACACATTTCAAAATAAATAAATAAGTACACGCATAAATAAATAAACGGCCCTACATCACAGGGAGTCAATCAGTTGGAAAATAAAACTGTGCAATTCTAATAAGTCATTTGTCAATTTTTACAACTCAGGACACATCGATCCATGGGGATTAATGAAGACGCTTGATTTTGTTATGGATATGAATGGTGAGGACAGCGAGGAATGCAATCAGTCACACACTGTATTTGTCCTACCTCGTCTCTCCGTCGGAGCAGGTCACTGTTTCGGGCCCATTACTTCATCCTGGGACAGAAAAATGAGAAAAGGCGCGGAGTCAAACAGAGTCGCAAAAGAAGGGGGGGGGGTTAAAATTTTAACGAGCCAACGCACAAAAAGGCAGAGATGAGAGAAGAGGTACGACCTTCGAGGTGGGGTGGCAGGGGGGGGGAACCCGACCGATCTCTTTAACAGCAAACACAAGCTAAAGAGATGAACGGGTGGCTCACAGAGCAGAGAAAACTGGTGGTGGTATTACTATTATTACCATTGCTTAGCAAACACTTTGCATCCACAGCGACTTAGATTACCCGTTTTAAATATGCTACGCTGATTTACACAGGCTGAAGCCGTCTCTCTGTAACTGACAGTCTGGAATCTGTCCTCAGAACCAGAAGTTCCTGGTATAGTTCTTTAGCCATATTCCCAGCATATGCTCAGGGCCACATCAGAGATGAAGTAAACCTTGGCGCAAAACCATTTACCTCCTCACTACACACACACACACACACACACACACACACACACACACGCGCGCGCGCACACACACGCCTAGTTTCAGGCGAATGGGCGTGGAGTCTGGTTAACCAGTTTTCTGAATATTTTAGCTCAGCTTGCCAATGATAATTTACTTAGAATCAGTAATCCTACAATCTGATTGAAGGCAGGGATGTTATTAGCCAATATGACCTTGGAGAAGCCTATATCAGCACATGCCAGCACAAATCTCACACACAGAGGCCCTTGTGTGGCCACTTTTATTCAGGTTCCCTCTGGGCCGGTGTGCTGTCCGATCACTTCCGCACTGTGCCGGCCTCAGTGCGCAGGCAGGTGTCAACACAGCAAACTGCTGCCTACAAAGTGACGCCACACTCCGTGGATAAATGTCTTTTAAATGCCTCATTTTAAATAACAAGAAGTTTTTTACGGTTACAAAACTGTAATTTATTAGAACAGGTCAGAAAAAAATGAATAACAAATGCACTTGGTCTTAACTGCATTGTTTAAAGATAATGGAGGTAATTCCAATAAATATGGGGAGAATATAAGCCCTTTTTTAAGCGTGTCAAACATGCTAAAAATGATGGTGTGAGTAAATGACCATATTTTAGGGCGACTTCAATGTAGTGAAAAAGCTGCAAAGCACAGGTTTGGCGTCTTTCAGAAGAAAGCTTGCTTTTCAGATTAAATTTTCATGGCTTAATAACTTACAGTGTTTACTGTTGATTAACAAGAAGCTTAGATGTCTACTGGCAAATTAAAAGGTTGTTTATTTTTGTAAACTCTGTCCTCATGTCTTCCGTCTGACTTGCGCGGGACCCCACTACAGGCGTGTTACCTCATGCAGAACGAGCCGAGTTTGGGAAACTATCCGCAAAGTTCGCTAACCTTGAGAGCGCAAGGAACTGAAAAAGTAATAATAATTCCAACCTGATCTTCCTACTTATTTTATATCTCCCCTCAGCAACCTAACTTCTACTCTGCAACACTGCAGTTATTAATTCATGAGGCACTAATTAGTTCTTTGTTTAATTTTGTGTTAAACAGACTGACCGGAATGATAACGACTCGCGCTCTAGCGCTGCGGTCCCACGCCGCTCCTGTTTGCTACAACAAGGGAGCGTCGTGCGACTACCATGATGAACCCAATTCCCTTCTAAGTTGCACTTCATTAAGTCAAAATGTGACAAGGAGCTTAGAGGAAGAACTGGCAGATCTGATCATACATAACAATGTGGGCCCAGTAACTTTGGATTGGGGGTGGGGGAGCTGCAAATTCCGGCATGCATGTTGCTAATTTTCTATTTTTAACCCTTGGGGGCTGTCTTTCATTTTCCTTTAATTGTTTTTGTTCTGAGCTACGGTGTCCTCTTTTTAAATTGCACCTCCTATCAACTCCCCTGATCAAACCTCTCCACGACACCTCAGCCGGGCAAGTAAACAACAACAGGGCCCTCGACTCAGGCTGGGCCCGGCCAGGCGGCGGGCGTGAGGCCGTGGATAACCGGTGAATTTAACGACACGTACTGTCCCAAATGTAGACGGCTGCGTACCTTAAAAAAAGGGGGGGGGGGGGGTACCACTGTATGCCAAAGTACATGGATGGCATGGAAACCAGTCACATTTTTTGGCATTCTGACCCGAGAAACCTGCTGGGCCACACCAACGGTGGCAAAACAAGCTTGCCTAAAAACACAGGAATGTGAAGCGGAGCTGCCCACACGCTGCCTTGTAAAAACATTAAACAGCCTCTTAATGAGACCCTTAAATGCCTCAAACCTGCCGTGCCACTGTAACAATCACTGTATCTTACCTCAGAAGTTACTCTATTAATAAAGAAGAAAAAGTTAAAATAATTAAAATATTACATAAAAGCACTACTCAATATGTTGGGTGTCACAGTTGCCAAATGACTCTTTTTCGCTAAAGTATAAATTTGCTGATATAAATTGACTTTTTTATTTATAATGCAATTTGCAACGCGTTATGTTATTTGCCCTCTTAAAACTCTCACAGATGTAACAAATGACTGAACCACAATTGTACTGTACAACTGGGAGGACTGGCATTTTCAAAATAATTTTCACGGGGCTGGAAATGACATTGCACTAACTACTCAGTATTCACTGGTGCAGATAAATAAACAAGGCATGGATGAAGGGAGACAGAGAGACAGAGAGAGAGACAGAGTGAGGGAGAAAGAGAGAGAGAAAAAAAACACAAAGATCACATAGTACAATGGCAAGCAGGTCAGTAATTAGAAACTCTGTTTGCACAGTAATAATTTTAATATATTCATCAGGAAACAGGACATGGCTGGCATTATAAAAGCCCGTCAAGGAGGAAATCCAGGCCTGCCTTCACCTTTCAACCAGACTGGCAGCAAGAGCAGAGATTCTCAAAGACAAACAAGACCTCAAAGTAAAACAGCCAACTGCCTTTTTTTCCCTGAGGAAGAATCACAGCCGATCGCTGGGGGGAAAGGGAGGGGGATTCTGAGCTTCCAGAATTTTCTTGATTATAAAAAAATTAAAATGCCTAACCCCAACTGTCTATACCGAATGTATTGAGTGGACACATTTGGTATTCCTTGCTTATTATTTCAGAACTTTGAACTTGCACTTAATGAATATTGTGAAAAGGGTTGTTTTCTCCACTGCAAGCAACAAAATGCATAAACCTTTGATATTGTGTGGTAGCGATGTTGCAAAAATTGCTGAAATTTGTTCACAAAAGCCCTAACAGGCAAAAAAAATCAAACCTTAGTAGTAGGCCACTTCCAAAAAAAAGGTTTGAGGTTCCCTCCTGAGTGGAGTTACAAACACTGCCAGCCGCATCGCTGCCATGAGATTAGTTTTGTGTAAAAATAGCTCAGATTAATCCATGCATGGAATACATGTGTGCACGAATATTCACGAGAACATGTTGCGTTAATGTGATCTCCACACCTTATGAGAATTCCAGGGTCTGTTAAACAAGCACACTTCCTTAAAATCTTAAGGTCACCGAGCATGCTTAATTTCTGTGTACACTCCTCGTATTATGCAAAAATCCGTTCTAAATTCATTCCAGAGTTTTGTGTTAAAAAAAACAGTGCGATAAAAACCTAAAGCAAACACAAGCCGTAGCACCAAACGGTCTTAAGATAACAACCCTCTTTGTTGTAACGTATTATGTTCCTATTGTTTTCATTTCCTGGTTTCATTGTTTTTCTGTAAACTGAAAAAAAAAACCAGAAATCCTCTACAGCTTTTAGGACTGACACCGAATAAAAGCAATCATTAATTATGGGATGAAGGGTAGCACCACGGCCTCCACTCTCCTGCAAGCCTCCCCCTGTCCCTGCCGGGGCATTCCCTCCGAGTGGCCTTCTCAATAGGTGTGGGAACAATGGGGGGGAAAATCGAACATTTATTAAATAACACTGCTCATGCATATTTCTGACAGAAGCCGGTAGGCCTCCTTTTTGCTGTCAGTTCTTGCTGCCATTCTGCTCAGACCACAGGAGCAAGCGGCACAGGGCTCCGAGGCAGCTGCCACCTCAGCCGGGGCCCATCGCCCTCCTGCCCTAATTTTTGTCACCCCCCCTTTGGAATGGCAGACCCACGCGGGAGCTAAGAAAAGGCCAGGGGTGTGCAACAAGTGCCGGCGCCATGGAAACCGGTGGTTTCCGAAAAAAATATTCCTTTTTATCTCTTTTGAGGAGCTGTCAGCGGGGTGAGGCAAACATCACATGACCCTGGGCCCTGGCCGTGACAAAGCCTATTTTCTGCCTCATATTTGATTGATTAAAAAACTTTTTAGGAAAACCATGTTAAAGGAAAAAATAAGTGACACGAAGAAGAAAGGGCCAGGGATGAGTCCTGATCGGACTGTTTCCCTGGCGATACCACAGGCAAAAAAGGGGTGTGTGTGTGAGTGTGTGCGTGTCTTTGTGCGGGTGGGGGGAGATTGTTAGAGAAAAGAAAA
The DNA here is from genome assembly GCA_025773905.1 of Chitala chitala. Taxonomy (NCBI): domain Eukaryota; kingdom Metazoa; phylum Chordata; class Actinopteri; order Osteoglossiformes; family Notopteridae; genus Chitala; species Chitala chitala. Next base: position 235,499 of record JABJVR010000017.1, on the reverse strand, counting down.
AACACTGCGGTAATCGCCTCAAAGGGAGGGTCAGGCAAACCATGAAACTGGACAACAATGGCGATTAAGACGATTATACTACGGATAGTGATTAGTGAGGCCCTCTTCAACGAGGACCACTGAGAGCCTCAAACTAACTCCTTGTAAGTAAAAACTGTGCTCTCTGATGTTTGACTGTCACCTTTTCCCAACTACCTCAGAAGTTTTGTTAGTGACTTGTTTTCCTCAGGTTTCCACATGTGCTCTTGTGTTGGTCTCGTGTTGGTGGATGCACTTGCCCCTGGGGCATGATGGGAACTCGTTAACAGGCCCTGAGGAGATGGTGCTGAATAGATTGTGTCAATCGACTCTGTTATCATCAGGACGTGACTGCACTGTAAGGACCAAACACAGAATCCTGGCTACAAAAGGACACTTTTCAGTCACAAACCTTTTTATAAACACAGCACATCAATTCTCAGTCATATTAACGGCCACCCCTACCTCCTGTGTTTTTGGTCATGTTCTGTATTATAGCATTTCAGCACCCCACCTCTATGTGCTTAGGTATTCTTACCTATTTGACTGTTTTACTTTCCATAACACTAACTGAAGAAGCAGGCTGTCAGATACATTGTATCTGCTTTAAGATCGGAACACTGCACCTCACATTTCAAAATGTGTACAGCCTTTGTAAAGTCGTTTTAAAATGTGCTTTTTAGTTACATTGTAACATTGTAACATTTTAGTTCTACACTACAGCTGTTTTGACCTTTATGTTAAACAAAAAAATTATAATAATCAACATTCAGACAACAAAGGACAGCATTCAAGGCCTGGTAGGTACACTGAATTTCAGGGCGCTGTTGTGGACCCAGGTCTGTAATATAAACAGAGCGTATTTAACCGAGACGCGAGGCAGATTAATGCTGGCCCTGCAACTGTTATGTGAAGAATTAGTATTCCAGATCTGGCGATTCTCAACACAAAAAGGCCCGACCGAATCCCCAAGGCGGAGGTGTCAGACAGAAAATGACGAAAATCTGCTCCTTGACAGGGAGTCATTTATATTTTAGCTTCGTTCCATTATCTTAACGAATCCATCATCAGCCAATGCAATATTAACAGCAGAAAATCAACTCATTAGATCCAGGGGGATTTAATCAAGATTGCAATCATGTATGCGCTTCCTGGAGAGTTTGATTTTTTTTTTCTTTTTGGTCCTTTCCACATAATTGGCGCATCTCAGATCTTAATAAATTATTCTCCATCTCAGATTGATGCCTTTTTCCCCCTGCCTCTCTCACGCCACGTACTTGCTCACACCGACTATAATATTTACCATAAACATTATTATGTCATGGGCACACAGTTTAAAATGGCCTTTAGCTAGCTCCAAGAGGTAATTGGCTTCTCCATTTCTCTCCAGTTTCCCTGCTAATTGCCAAATGATATTGCTAACTGTTTCTCAAGGAAGGAAAAATAAGTGTCCTTTTAGACAAACTGGGTTTTTAAAAACTGTGTTTCCAGACCTTTGTTCAGCACGCCATGCAAGGTATGCTGGGATTCACATTCTGAACAGGCCTGCTTAAACAGTGACATCTGCCACATCTGTGACAACATAAAGCATTAATTTAGGAAGCAATTATGTTAGAATGTACATGTAAGAATAACCCACCGAATTCTGGGAAAAATGTATAAAGTTTGCAAATACAGTTTGGTATGTAATGTAAGGTAAAACCCTGTTCCTCTTGTCACACAGTTCCTGAAGTAAGACCTTGGTCAGTCAGTGACGCCTGCTTCAACAGCAACACAAAGCTCTATATGGAGAACTGGCCTTGTCTCTGATACCAACTCCCCATGTGTGACACCTTTTCAGTTCTGCATACCTCCAGGCACTTTCAGGTCCTGACAGTGACAAGACAGCTTAGTGCAGTTCCCTCCACAGTCACAAGAAGACACTGTTCAAAGGGGCGCACTCGTAACTCCAATATTCACTCCAGTCAGGATCTTGCCTATCAGACCTAACACTTAGGATGAGGCCTTTGGAAACATCTGGAAATAGCAGCTAGCTGAACAGCAGGTGCCCAGGTGCACTCCCAGGTGTTTCTCCACCTGTGTCCCTCCAAAACCATGTGCACTGCTTCCACGTTCCTGGTACCAGGATACCAAACGGGCCTTAACACCATCTAGATTTGTAACCTCTTCACACCGGTGTCTTAGCTGCATAAAATATGGGAATCTGAAATAATCACACATATTACCTATTTACAGTAATCCAGAGCTATAATGGGTTTTGGACTGTAAGTTATACACTGGATATTGTCTGTTAGCCGGATGACGTTTGGAAAGCTTTTCGAACAATCTCGCCATTCATAGCATTATTCTAATTCTAAATTATTCGGCTCTTACTCATTTATTTGAGTTTCTTGAGATGGAGCTGAATGAGATAGACACGGAAGGTACCTGTTAGAGCGCCTACACACGCACAGTTTTCACAAAGAGCACTTGCGCGGTTCTCTCTGTCCTCCCTGCGTCAGCCCGTGTCCTCCTCTCCGTCCCGCGCCAGGCGGGCTTCCTCCACAGAGCCGGATTAACTGACAGCATGTTTGACAAGCTCCAAAAGTGTAAAAACTAGGGAAAAGCCCTTTAATCTGCCTGCTGAACAAAGGCTTTTGTACAGAGCCTAACCTGACCTTGTCACTCCGAGTTAAACTTCCTGTCTGTCCCACGACAGAAAGCTTGCGCTGGCCTTCGCTCTCGCCCCCTCCCTTTTCTCCCCCACTTCACCCCACCCCACCCCACCCCCAAGGGCTATGTAATAGCACCAAATGCTGAGGTAATCCTGGGCCTTCAGTAAACCAATCTCTGAGTTTTTTATCTTGATTTATGAGATTACCTGTGGCTGCTGAGTCTCTGACACGCACGCTAATCCTAATCGGAATGGACACATGCGAGCTCATCTGGAGGGAAACCAAACGGGCCGAACAGCACGCTCCCCCCAGAGAAAGAGCAGCCACGGGCCTGTCTCATCTTTTATTACAAAAGGGGGGGGGGGGGTGATGTGCAAAAAAGGACAAACAGAAAAATGTAATCTTGGCATGAGAAACACTCCGGAAGCCCGGAGCACTGAATCCATTTCACTCCAATCCCCTCTCCTCTCCCAAATTAGTCATCACACCAAGGGCAATTATCGTCTTAAAAAAATAAAATCCCAGTTTAAGCAAGCTTTCCACGCCATGCCTTAGAACAGGACACAACAGAATCGAGGAAACTGCTGAACCTCCACGTTTTAGCGTTATGTTTGTTATGGTTCAGCCCGGCTGGAGAATTCTGAAACCCTATAAGGCCGCCTGGTTTACACGAGCCAGCCGAGGTTAAATGCTTCCCTTGTACGGCCCTGGGATCAAGTCCAGAGCTTTCACGCTGATGTCTGTCGCCACAACCGCAAACACACAAACAAACAAGCAAACAAACAAACAGAGGCGACGCGGACAAGGCCCTGAGGGCTCGTCGTGAAAACAGCTATGAACGAACTGGGGAACGAACCCAAAATGTGGAGGAGCTCACAGGAAGCGTGCCGCAGACTGTGAGGAGTGAGCTACAGGATCCCGATGCACGAGAGTGTGTGCGTGCGCGTGCGATGGGAAACGGAAAATGCGGGGCTGGAGCCCTGCGACACACGAGGTCGGGACTGGGTGACATTTAGACGTGTCTGACGTTGCTCTAATGCCGGCGGCAGCTGTTACACTGCCCAAGGGCCACTAGCCATGGCAGCAAGGGTATCCTGAACTCCTATTGAAATCCACTAAAACCTTGACTCTGGTGTAAAGTTATATGGGTGTTTGGCGCCGTCTCAGTCAATCAAAGATCAATCTGAGGAGGGTAAAAAAATGCAGAGTGTACTAGAAAGCGCAGAGGAGACCCAGACTCACAGTACATCTGTTCTTATTTGTGGCATGCTCAAAGACTGGTGACCTTTCAATCCCCCCAGTACGCACTGAACTCATCCTCACAGGTTGGCGGGGGGGGCTGAAATGTGAAGGGTCTTTCTCTATTCGTGCATGTCTCTATTTGTGCATGGCGTATTTCTCTGCCCTGTGTGAATGTACATGTCTGAAGGTGTGTGTTGTGTGCTTGTGAGCGTATGTGGGAGTACATCTGTGTGCATACCCATACGTGTCAGCGTGTGCATCATGAATGTACAGTGGATGACTATGTATGTATATGTTCACATATATTTTTGTAACTGTGTGAATGCGTGCTTGCAGATGTGTGTCTGAATGATTTTATGCATTTGTATATGTATGTGTGCACTGGTGTATATTTGTATATGTAAGTGTGTATGGGTGTATTTGTGTGTAAAATTATATGTGTTTATGTATGTATTTGTGGTGCAAGCAGAGGCTGTTCACCTGCTCAGCATCCTGGATGGGAAGGATGCAGTAGCTGGAATGATGACAGGCAGATGACAATGAGGTAGATAACAATGTCATGTACCTCCCTGTTCTGTCTGTCTGCCCCCCTGTGCTGTTTGTCTAACTCCCCAACTGTCTGCCAATCTCCCTGTGCTGTCTGTTTCCCTATGCTGTCTGTCTACCTCCCTCTGCTTTCTGTGTACTTTTGCAACTGTGTCTACCTCCTTGTGTAGTGTGCCTCCCTGTGCTGTCTGTCTGCCTCCCTGTTCTGTCTCCCTAACCCCCTGTTCTGTCTGTCTGCCTCCCTGTTCTGTCTCCCTGACTCCCTGTTCTGTCCATCTGTCTTTCTATTTTGTCTGTCTGCTTCCCTGTGCTGCCTGTCTCCCTCCCTTTGCTGTCTGTCTGCCTCCCTGTTCTGTTTGTCTGCCTCCCTTTGCTGCCTGTCTGCCTCCCTTTGTTGTCTGTCTACCTCCCTGTTCTGTCTGCCTGCCTCCCTGTTCTGTCTGTCTGCCTCCCTGTGTTGCCTGTCTGCCTGCCTCCTTGAGCTGTCTGTGTTCTTCCCTATGTTCACTATCTGCCCTCCTGTGCTATCTGTGTGCCTCCCTTTGCGGTCTAACTCCCTGAACAGTCTATCTGCATTCCTGGGCAGTCTGTCTGCCCCCCTCTGCTGTCTGCCTGCTTCCCTGAACTGTCTGTCTGCCACCTTCTGCAGACTTGGTGAGTTTTAGTGCTGTCTGTCTGCTTCTCTCTACAGCCTGTCTGCCTCTCTCTGTCAAGGGGTCTTCAAGCTCATGGTAACACAAGACTGTGTTATTACAATGTGCGGAGGTGTTTAAGTTCATAAGGCAAGATTCCTAACACGTCACTTGTCTACACAGCAAAGGTTACGGTGATACTTTGTAATTTGTACTTAACCTATAATTCGCAGCTCCTACCCACTTTACATCCACATGTTAAAAAGCGCAGCAGCACTATGAAAAGTGCCTTATTCTTTGATGAATTGATCACTTTCTAAAAACCGTTTTAGAAAACCTTGCTAAACCCTAAAAGTGACTTTTACATGCAGCTCAAAACAAAATTATACATGAAATACTGCATGCAGAAATATATATTATCACCTGTAACAAATCAGAGAGAATTTCTCAAGAAAACAGGAGTGGCTGTGCATTTGCACACACATGCTGTTATTGCAGATGGTTTTGAAACCAGCTTATGAAGTAAAAAAATTAAGTGCGACAGAAAAAATCCAAACTGACAAAACAATCAGGATTTAAATGTCAAAATCACTGGGTAGGCCAAGCCTCCTGGTCCTGAGAGGCAACAAACACCATGTTACATCAGAGCCGTGTAACACCGGCAACCCGAACACCTACAAACTCCATGGAGACTCATAGCATGTCTCAGCCAGGAACCCGAGGCAAACGCTACGTCACATTGTGCAACGATAACACAAGCTTTTTTTTTTCCAAGGCATGCTCTCGGAATGGAATCTGTGGCTGAAACAAGGCTGGGAGAGGATTGTTTCCAGAGAGGAGGCAGGTAAGCGGCTGTTTAAGCGCTCTGAAGCTACAGGGAGGTTAAAAGGAGTCAACGGAGGCTGAAAAAGCGGCAGGTCTGGCGATGACAGAGAGAGTGGCCAGGAACACGGAGCTGGGCAGTCCTGGAAACCACATCAAACAGGGTCTGGAGACAAGCCAAGGGCGAACACACACCAACTGTTACTGAGAAGAAGAGGAAAGGAGGGGGAGAGAGGGAGAGAGACAGAGGAAAACAGAAGGGGAGTAAAACACAAAGAGAGAGAGACAGAGAGGCAGAGGGAGAGAGAGTCAAAGAGGAAGACAGGAAGGCAGAGGGAGAAAAAGTCAGAGAGGGAGACAGGGAAGCAGAGACAGAGTGTCAGAGAAGGAGACAGGGACACAGAGTGAGAGTCAGAGAGGGAGACAGGGAGGCAGAGAGAGAGTGTCAGAGAAGGAGACAGGGACACAGAGGGAGAGTCAGAGAGGGAGACAGGGAGGCAGAGAGAGAGTGTCAGAGAAGGAGACAGGGACACAGAGGGAGAGTCAGAG
>JABJVR010000017.1:215822-228936 GCA_025773905.1 Chitala chitala | reverse complement strand
AGGGAGACAGGGAGGCAGAGGGAAAGAGAATCAGAGAGGAACTTAGTGAGAGGCAGGGAGAGTCAGAGAGACAAACAGGGAGAGACAAGCAAGAAAATAAAGAAAGAGGCAGGGACAGGCAGATTGAGAGAAAGTCAGAGAAAGAGAGAAAGACGGAGTAGCAAAGAAAGGGGGACATGGATAAAATAATACGTTTGGGTAGTTGTGGGGAACTGAAAATTTGGGAAAATGACATTCCCTGGAACGCAGGTGCCTCCCCCACAGTACAGGAGCAGGGCCTCACTCTCAGGGCTATCAGCTGTGAGCCACTTGTACAGGAGAGCACCTGACTAATCCTCCATCACAATGTCACAGCTATATTTGTACCCCTCTAATCGCCTCTCCGGCCTCCAATCTTTTCCACTTTCTTGCAAATTTATCACCAGACTGAAAGGCCGGTGCCAGACCCTAAGTGCCTCACCCCTTTAAATTAAACAGTGGCATTTCTGATAAAGTCACTAAATTCCTTATCTCACCACTCTGTGGTCACATTTAAAGGCGAAGTGTCACTTTTCCTAAACCAGGAGGCCCACAGAGGGAGGGTGGTGTTGGCAGGGAGGGGTGGGTGGCTCAGGGTCCTGATGATCTGCCCCATTGTCTTTGCATGGTAGGAGACACCATTTGACAGCTGAGAAAAGCCCTTCCTCTTCACTGAGGCCAAATGTAATTGAGGTATCAAGGGAAGTCTCCTTCCTGTTAGGTACTAAACCAAAGTTACCAATCAGCAGCATGACAGAAGGTAACTGATGAACTGAGCGGAACATCCCGAAACCGTCTTTTAGAGCCTCAGGCAGTAGTTTAGTCTTGTTTATTTTTCATGCTCTTACAAGCCTAGTTTTACATCCCAGGGTCTTGCGATTTGCTGAGTTTTCAAAAATACCCGTTTTAACGAAGTAACACTGAACGTGTCAAACAGCAGACCCCAGCAGTAAGTGCTTTATACGTAGAAAGACATGACGTGGCAGAAAAGGTGTGGCTCTGTGGTTGCTATTGCCACACCTCACCCAAGGCCACGCTCAAAGTTGATTTTATTGACTGCTGGTTAGTGGGAGGTTCACAAAGAAGGCCATTATTTTGCCAAACAACAAATAAATAAAGGTAGTAATATGCAAATATTTCCCGACAAGGTAGAAAGGCAGTGTCGGGGGAGTTTTTCTTGGGAAGAACATCTCAGCAAGCTTCTAACGGCATCTGATATGTGTTACCTGAGTTGCCATCAACCTTTCCAGTGATTTACCTCAAAGTGAGTCAGGTGGACATTTGAAATTTAAAAAGCAAACATTTCAAAGGATCAGCACCAAAAATTCTATAAACGGAACACAGGATGATACATTACGGAGATAAAACAGCAGCTTTGCTCGAGAAACAACATCAAAAAAGCCAGAGTGATAAATCCCAAAAGCTGCCCCAATACTGTGCTATATCTCACTGAAGATGTAAGAAAACCTGTAACCTATACCAACCTGTACTCTGAAAAGAATAAAACAAAGCCAAGTTCTGAACATAATAGAAATGTGGCTGTAGTTTAAAAGGTTCATGTCTGCAGATCTGCTTTTGGAACAACTGATAAGGTGAAGCACCTGATCTGAAAATATGCAAAGCTGGTGCCCTAATTAAGCGAATGATTTGTAACCAGAATTCTGTAGGACGAGACCACCTGTTGTACCTTAGGAAGGAGTACTCCACCTAAATTGCATCCCAGCTCACGTGCATGCGTTCATGTTGAGCTGCAGAAACACAACACTGCATCTGTAAAAAGATGGCCCACGCATCACGGTGGCCACTGCTGTACGCTGCAGAATGTGCTAAAGTTGGGAGGGCACCCCCCACCCCGCCACAGCGAAGCTTTCCCGTCGTTTGTGTCGTGGTGTTCCTCTTGCAAGTGCACCGTAACACTGCCCTGTCAATAAATTTCCTGTTTGGTTGCCTCCTGTGGGGAGACGGATTGCCTAATATGGGACCGCCTGCTTTCTGGGTTATTTTGAGTGTGTGTGATAATACACACTCACTCCCCAACCACCATCGCAGCCACCAACCCCCCCCCCCCCATATCCCTGTTATAGATTCCTGAGTGTTGCTGGCCACTGAAGCTGCATATTTGTCAACAACAAAAATGGGAGTGTTAGGTCATGAGGAACGCTAGCAGACCGCTGGTAGGCCATTAACCCACTACTGGAGCCATGGTGCTCAGAGAACTGGGCTCACTGTGAAAAAGTGTACAGCTTCCCAGTTCAGGGATTTTCCTAAAAGTAGATAACTTGAACTGCTTCAGTAGAATAACCACATGTAAAGTATAATGTTGCAGGCTGTGTAGGTGGCTTTGGGTTAAAGTGCCTACTAAGTATTTCCATGTAATATAAGACGCTGGACGTAGACAGCAGTTAATACAGTGTGTGCTGAACCGGTCTCAAAGCTGTGCAATATTTTACGTAGCTTTCGCCTAGCTTTTATCCAGCCTTCCTGTACCTTTATCTTTGTCTAACTTTTGTTTTAACCGGTCTGTCTCTTGTCTTTTTCTAGCAACCAGACTACTCTTAGGTTTCTTGTAGTACTCCCCAAATCTTCTTCAATCCTTCCCTTAGTCATCCCCTGCTATTTTCTTAGTTAGTCTTTCTTCACCTTCCCTCTAGTCTCTCCTTTGCGTTTTGCTAGCGTTCCTTCAGTCTTCCTCTATCTTTCCATAAGCCTTCCTTCAGTCTTCCTCTATGCTTTTATAAACCCTCCTTCAGTCATCCTGTAGCCTTTTATACGCATTCCTTTAGGCTTCCCCAACACTTCTCTTAGCCTTTACCCTAACCCTTAGATTTGTTTTAGCCTATTTCATCCCCCACCCTCTTCTCAATCTTAATTCTTCTTCTAGTCATTGTCTGGCCTTCTTTTACCCTTGTTTTAGTGTTCCTTCTGCTTACATGTTTAAAAACTCAAAGTAAAGGCTGGACCACATAAGATGGAGATGTGCAACATAAAAAATGTAGCACAAAGGCATTTTGTTTTCATGTCCTGTAAATTTTTTATCATCTTTTCCTCAATGCCAGAGAAACTGTTGACATTTACGTTAGCAATGACCAGCAACATATTTTTTCCCTGTTTGCTCGTCGCTAATCCTGACTTGATATGGTTTGATGCCAGTTCCTATCGCTAGATTTGCTCACATTTATTCCCTTCCTCGTTTTTCTTTTCTGAATTGGAATAAAACAACCCGTTCCTCTTTAGAAGGTCAAAAAACATCTTTGGAGAAGGGGGGGGGGGGCGATTAAATGTGAGGACATGCAACATCGAACCCTCTCCTCTACTTTCCATCTCCAGAGGAGAAAAACACAGATGCAGACACAAAAGCTCCTTCATTAAAAAGCACAGACAATGAGGGCCCTCTCAGTCATTAACTGCTGTTTATAGTTTACCACTCAAAGGCTCGGGCAGCACTGACACAGAGTGGCCCTGCCGTCCCCATGTTTATTTATCTGTTAGGAAATATTTGCGCACAAGGACTCTGTGAATTATTTAGACGTGACACCGCAGTGCTTGGCGGGCAGGCGTAGCGGGGTCCCCGACGTAATACGTCGAGCCGGCGTGCCACTCGGCACCCCGACCTCTGACCTCTCCTGGGTAATAAAGCGCCTGCATTTAACCTGACACACGCACCGGGAAGGAAAGATCAAGTATGCAGGTGGATGCGGAGTAGTCGTGCGGTGTGCGTCCGCCTCCCGCGGCTCAACGAACAGCCACTTTCAACGCTCGTTTCATTTAGCAGATTTCCCGATATTACATAACTTCAGCCTTTTTCTTACTACGTCCTTTCGCTGATGTGCCTGAGTGCTTTATGAGCAGAGCCCAAGAGTAGCATTGGCGTCCTTCCCTGCAGCCTCCTGTTCATAAACGAAGGTCCATTACCACTTCCAGCCAGCAGTGAAACAGCACTTCTTTAACTTTTACCATTGTTTTTTTCCAAGTTAGGCTGTCCTCAGTGTCTCCTCGTCTCTATGGAAATGTTGTGCTGCTGAAACAGCACCATCAAAAGGAATTAGAGTTGTGCTTTATTTGAGGAGAACAGAAAAAAAGTAATTTTCTCCATTTCATTCATTTCACTAAGAAAACTGGGGGCTTAGACAAAAGCCGGCAGTCCCTGACTCCTGTACAGACACTGTTCACTCCTTTTCCTTTGTTTTTTTCTCACAATCTTTTATCTCGAGAGTTTTGAAGAGGAAGCAGAAGATTTTGGGAGTCAGAATGGCCTCCCCTTTGAGATTTCCTGAATTCTGCATCTTTTGCGTATTTTTGTGGTCCCTTGCTTTTCCGCTCTGGCGTCAGTATTCTTGCTGTTTTAGAAAATAGGGAAAAAAAATAAGTTTGGAAAGAATATGTGACCCTGGCCCTGTCATCCAGCACCTCCCCCTACATTCAATCACTGATGAATAACGTCACGCTCTCCTAGGCGGCACTGCTTGTGTAACGTCCACCTCTGCACCCCCAGCAGACACTGCTCCTGGGGCCTTAAGGGTTCATGAGGTTAGAAGTGCTTGACCACCAGGTTCCATTTTGCACCTTTAAATTAAATACAAAATGTCCCTGTCACCTACCTCTAAAAATATTTAATATTCTCTTTCCTGTGAACGGTATACAGTACATTAAACATATACACTCATCCTCAACTCATGTGCATTAAGGGGATAGGCAATGTTAGGTTGGTAGGTACGCTCCTGTGAGGTTAACATCATGAAATGTAAGAACTCGTCTTGTGTCGCTGTGGCGGAGAAAGTGGACCGGGTCAGAACAAGGGGGCCCATCACTAGGAGAGTTCTCACGTGATTTCCGCAGAGGGGATCTTCTGTTTGGAAAACGGAACCCGTCTCGAGCCTCGCAGAGAAAGACGTGAAAACCGGGGACGCAAAACCGCCAAAGGCAAATTCTGATTGCTGTATCCATCGGTAATTAATGGTAATTACAATCATCCGCACAGATTCCACCACACCCATGTCTCACATTTGAAAGTGTTATTAATATTGAGATTAATCATTCATTAATCATTATTTTGCCTCTCTTTCACAAAGCCTCTTGAAAGAAGAACAAACATTTCCCCAAGATTGTAATAAACACCAAGGTCAAAGGTGAAGCAGAATGATATCAACTGTCAAAATAACTTTAAAGACAAAGGGTGGATTTCTGTCAGCCCATCAACCTCAAAGGAAACCGAAAAGCGATATTATAACGAGCAAAGAAAGTTGTGTGCCACAATAAACGTGCAGGCCATGAGTAAACTAACAACTAAGAAAAGGCAATCCCTTGAAAGCTTCGATTTTAAGCAGCAAAACCAACAGTTATAGTGATGCAACGTTGTCTTGCAACGACCCATGTTCATTTCTAGTTTTGCCTGTTTCTGACAACCTTGGGCAAAGTCTACTGTCATAGTGATTATGTTCGCCACACTGGCATGCAGATTGAGGCAGCTGTGAAGGCCTCTTTAACACTTCACTTCAGCAGCGACGAGCTGGATCAGTGCAGTACAGGCACCAGGACGAGTGTAAATTATCGGTGTTGCTTTACGTAAAACACCGATGTCATTAGTAGCCCGATTTCAAATCAGCTGCCAGACCGAGCTCCCGTTAGCCGGCTTTGGAAGACACAAACTGAATCACAACCTCTCACCCCTGTCACAACCAACATTCTTTCTTCCCAGTTTCTTCCATCACGCCACCCCAAGGAATCCTGGTGCCTCTTGACATAGCAAGACAGAACATCAAACTGTGGGAGAGTTTTGACCTCTACTTAGTATAATTTTAATAGGCCAAATCTACATTATTATAAGTCATTGGCAGAATAACATGTTACACTTCACACAACAGGAAGACTTACAGTAATAGCTTGGTGTTCTATATTTATTTTTCTATGTATTAAAGAGTACACATAGTCAGAATTTTTCAGTTGATGAACATACCAACTATAGGTTGACCAGCAAAACAAGAAATGCACATGGTATGTTCCAAACGAGCATCCTTCTTAATGAGATAATGGTACATCAACTTTTGAGGCATTTTCAGAAATATCTTGCCGCAGTGTTCTATGAAAGATGCCGAGGCCTGCTGGCTTGCTCTTTGGCAGCTAAAAGAATGTGAGAAAATGATCTCTTCAGAGACAAATGAGAGAGCTTGAAGCCTTGTGGGACAACTGGCAAAAAAAACAGACAAAGAGAGAGAAGGATGCTCAAAGAAGGAGAGTAAGGAGAGCAATGGAAGAAAAAGTAGATTGTGACGGGAGTGGTTATAGCAGTGACGGAAGCATGTACAGTTTTCTGTGTTGCATCAGTAAAATCCTCAGCTGTGACTAAGAATAAAATGCTACATGAAAAAGGAAGAACATGTTGTGATGTTGTAACTGTTGCCAAAATTGTATGGAGCAGTAAGAAGGTGGTGACACTGGCAGTGCTCACCTGCCTGATTGCATACTAGGCCTGGTGCTGACTATGAGAATTCCAGGGTACAGGCAGCCTACATGTGCCCTCAAAGGCAGCGACAAACAAGGAAGAGGGAGGGGATGGGGGCAGGGCCTTCCTGAAATCCTCTCCAGCCGCAAAGAGCATAAACGGCAGTGCACCCCAGCCATACTGTCCCTGATCGTGTATCCTGGGAAGTGTGCACGATCAGTGGGGTCTTGGTCACCTTGACTCTCGTTGCCATGGCGCTGCACACAAGCACATCCCCGCCCAGACATTCACCAAATAAGGCACTGGGGAAAATCGCACAAATCTCACAACACACGAAGTGAGTGTGAAGGGAACTTGTTACACGCTTGAAGCGCACTGTAACTGGCATGAGCACAGGCACAAGAAGAAGACAAATTACTACGGCATATTTCACAGTATATGACCTTTTAAATCACTGTGGAATTATAATACGTAATATCAAAATGCTCTGTTTCATATTCTTGCTGGGCTGCACTCCAACCAAAGCATTCACATTGTTTACCAGTAAGAAAAATTCTAAGGACCTCATATCTGAGCCTCTTGGACCTCTGCATTGTTTTCTTCTGAATGTGACCTTTGAACAGTTTCCCCAAACATGGAGAAATCGGGTCTCGGGAAGGCCACTGTCCTGTCTGGCAGGTGACCCCAGCAGCTGTGAGTTTTGAAGAGTTCAAAAGAATTCTGCATGGGGGCAATGCTATTTACATAATCCTTCAGCTATATTCCCCTGCATCCTAATCTAATTATTCACTAGCCTGGCCCCTAACCATGTAGACTGCGCAATACACAGCCTTTCCATTAGCATCTTTCTGTGCTTTAATCGTATCGAACCGACCAATGTCAATTTCCTCTTCTGATTCGCAAGCTGAGACACCAAAGAAAAGTGGGTCTACGCTGAACACATCAAGGTTCTGGAAGAAATGCAAAGTCCCTGGAGGTCACTGAATTAGGCCAAAATCAGATTTCCTGAGAAACAAACGTGCTTCTGACGTTGAAGCATTTGCCTGTAGATTAAAGAAATAAAAAATATCACCAATGACACATAAGTGAGATAACTGGTGAACAGCAAGACACAAGGAATGAAAAAGTCAACTGAAAGATCAACAGAAATAAAGCCAGTGGAAAAGTTAACAAGCATCAGAAACCTTAAGGATGCTGCTGAAGTCCTGAAGTGCCCCAAAGGTGGCATTCACAGCAAAAGGAAATACTAACAATGCATTGTCGTGCTGACAATGTTTACACTGACCAAGCATATGAAATTTCTAAAATCATTAACTTGGAATATCAGGATAGAAAGAAAACCTTCACATTGCAAACTTTCCCCCAATCACTAAATAACATCTCTAAAGTTGTGATGCATTCCTACTGCGGCTTTTACACGCTTCAGCATCAGGACACAACACAAAGAGGCTAGACTGCTTGAACTGAATGGATGAGAAAAAGGGCAATGCATGACAGAAGGGACTTGACTGTGAACACATCATCTCACTATCTCTTATTAAATCTGTCTTCTTCCAGATATTCATTTAAAAGAACTGCTGTTTTCAACTGGGGAAGAGTCTAGAACACAGCCATATCTGCAGTATATCACCAAATTGCAAAACTATTTTAAAATAATTATTATGAATTACAAAAGCAGAGTAACACATGCTAAGGGCACGTCTTCAGCTTTTATGACCACCAGGACCCTACTGCACAAAGCAGGACCGTCTGTTCTGATTTCTCATTCTCGGGCTCGATTTTAACGTGGGGCCTCAGTTCTGCCTGTCTTTAAGCGCTCGTTCCGCCCCTTCCCCAGTTCCCTTCTCCAGAGCAGAAGGGGTTAATCCGAGACTGCCGACACCCACGCTAAGTTTGCATCCAAAGTGCGGTCAATTTCCAGCGACTTTCTTTTCCCACAACGAAATAAACTATTTTATGTCTCCAAATATGCAGATCATTTTGCTTAATGAAAGATGCTTGACGTCTCAGATCCAATTAATATGCAAATGCAATGAGGATTTATTTGTGACATTCTGTATGGGTGAGAGAAAACAAAAAAGCCTCTTAACAGTAACACTAATTGCTGTGACTGATTGTCACATATCATCATTCACTCAGAATCTACTAAATACCAAATTTCAGATAAAATTCTCCATTGCACTTGTGGTGCATTTATTTACTATATATATATAAAGAGAGAAAGAGAGAGAGAGACAAAAGGTAAATAGACTTTTTTACATTGTAAGAGGGAAGTTATACAGTTTTCTTTTTCCTGTTTTTAAATTACATATTCTTTTCATCCTAAAGAATTTAATTGAATGTTAACTGATCAGAAGTGAAAACAAACAGGCCAGTGCAGTTGCCAAACACACAGCAGAAGGATTTAGGTGCACCATCGCAGTATGGCACCTTAACTGTTGACAATACTGCAAAAAAAAAAGATGGTTAAATGCAACTGGCCACTCTTCCCGCAAATACTGCATATGTATCGTTTCTTTAGAAAAATAAAGTCAGCTTGACTGTGTGCTCACGCAAATTAATTACACCAATTAAAACGACAAACATAAGAAAATTACAGTGCCCTGTCAGCCCTCCGTGAAGGCGGCTAAAAGTTTTTCAAAACGCGTCATTTCATAACCAATTTCGTAGTCGTATTGAAAGCAACATAAATCAGTCAATTATCAGACTCTCCTCTGAGATAAGGCTTTTAGTGATGCTGGCGAAACCCAGGTCTCACATCATTCCAATAGATTTTACAGTCACTGTAAACCTCTTCTATAGTTTAACTCCATGATATGCCTTAATGGTCAACAAACTAATGTAATTCACCTTCTCCTTGGAAAAAAAAAAAACTTTCAGTCAATGAAGTATTTATTACTGTAAAAATAAAATCACTAATGTAGCCCTACTATTAAAACCATTTAATGGACGGAGCAATATACTTTGCAGTTTGCATCATCCTTGTGTTTTAATGCTTGAGAACCAGTACATTATACGTTGTACGTTTCAACCTGAAACAACAGGGAGTCCAAAAGTAGCCTCCTTCACTTCTCAGCCAGGTCTGCAGATGACTAACCTGTTATAGCCTGGCTTTATATGTACTTGAGGCAAACTGGTTTCCATGCATTGGCACAGCAGGTGCGTAATTTGAACAGCATCCATTTATTGTATTAGTGAAGGTCTGCATTGCAGGACCCTTCTCTGGACTTTACACTCCAATTTGAGTCCTTAGCCACTGTACTTCCTGTTGCCAAAAATGCTATTACATGATCATTTGTCCACTCTGACATGAGACTGAAATGATCGCCATGGAGTTTGATAACATTGAGGAGTAGGAGTGCGTGGGCACGGCAGGGAGGCTGTAGGGTGAAGTCCGGGAAGGTGCAGTGATGTAATGCATTTATTACACAGCTTGACCATGAGAACTACTGGGAATAGCTCAGAACCAAACATAAAAGTGCTCCTCAATTAAGACCAAGAAAAGAACTGCTGACTTGAGCAATTTTTAAGTATTATGATTTTTTTAATTATTTTAGTAATACTGTATTGACATGTTGCTTTGTTGCCAATACTAGCCTGTGTCTCACCCAGGATGAGAGCATGGACAAGAGGCAAGATTAATGAAATGTAAATGTAATGTAAATGCAACGCAAATGCAATGATTGCATGCTTCCACACCACAGAGTTGCATCTTCAACTGGGGAGGCAGACTCACTAATCCCAAAAAGATCTCGACCCACATATAAAAGCACAGACAAAGATGTCAGCGGGGGTGGCCAGTGGGGGGTTCTAGACTGTGGACAGGAGGTCATGATTCAGTGTGTGCAGTTTAAGTAATACTTCCTGGGTGAAGGCAGTTACCAAAAAAGTAGTCAACCTAAAGAGAATGAAATGCTGCAAAAAAGCTCTGACAAACTAGCATCTGGGCACTCACCACAGAATGGACTAGAGACACCAGGTGCTCTCATCTTTATGCCCTAATCACGTCCTTACAGCTGGTTGGTGACAAAAGTCTCTGACTGGCCTAAGCGTTGCAGCATGATTTATCACATTAACTGGAGGACCTTCAAATGGCAGTACTTCAACTTTGTGGTTTCACATTTTAAAAATTCATCTTATAACGGCTCAAAACTTGAAAATGAAAATAAAATATAACTGGATTTTGAATCACAGTAATGAATCTGCCCACATTATGTTTTATGAAAATGGAAACTCAAATAGGTATTCATTAAAATATTTTTGGAAAAGTATTTGATTTCAACAGCAAATCGAAACATTTTTCTTACCTATTATACAGTGTAGTAAGGATCCTTAACTTCAGTGTCTCTCCAGTTTCTTGATTTCTGTTGAAAACACGAATAATTGGCACACGTTAATAATGTGAGGCTAACTGCGACAAAACATTTCAAAGCCATTGTTTACTCTGTTAATGCGACAAACTGCGACAAACTGCAGGTTCTTAAAGTGTGTCACCATACACTGTACGCATAGCCTAGTATGCTACAAAAAGCAACTCGGAAACAAAAGGAGGTTTAATTCATTTTTGTTCATAAAAATGGTGAACATGTGGTGAAAATGGAGAGTTTAAAGATTTAGAAGGGATCCTGGAGGGTGAGAAGAGACACCAGGTTTTATGTCTGTTAGATGAGTGAAAAACTAACACAAAATGCCTTCTACCTGCGTGAAATGTGTGTGTGTGTGTGTGTGTGTGTGTGTGTGTGCTTCACATATTGTATGACACCCTATCCAATATCAAAGCAAACCAACAAACAAAAATGGTAAACGGACATCACACAGTGGGGTATTTTTCAGTAAATCCATGGTAACAGTAGGTTCAGCGTATAATTACAGAGTATTATTGAGTATTAATTAAACTGTCTACAGGATATTACATACACAACTGCAATTCTCTGTCTAAAGCGTTCAACAGTTGAGCCGTGTAAAATCCAGCAACAACTGGGCTCTGTCATGATATACCGTTCTCTTGTCTGTTTTGAAAATTAAATTGTAGCGTTTTCCTACTCTGCTCTGAGAGGATGTTCAGCTAAGCAAGAATACTAGTGTTTATAAAACTGTGTGTGTGTCTGTGTGTTAAAATGCGTTTGTGTACACAGGTTTACACTGTACTTGTGTATACAAACGTATGTGTGTATAGGTCTGCATACATGTGCATAATCATGTATTTACCTGTGGGTGCAAGTAAACGTATGTAAATACTAATCTACCGCACAGATATATATGCTTGCGTGTGTTTATGAGTAGGCAGAGTGTATGTGTATACTCTGTGTGTATGTGTGTTTGTGCAAGCACAGGACTATTACAAACATGGTATTCACACACATGCAAGGATGCCTTCTTCACCCGTGACACGAGACTACTTAGCAGTCACCTTCTGGAAGACAGTGTAAAGCGATCTCCCACGAATTGGGGGTTTAGCCATTTTGAGCGTCCCCAAACAAGGTACAAGCGATACCTGAATCTTCCTTTGACAAGGAGGGACAAAAATTAGCTATTCGCGTCGAAGATGCACTTTGAGAGCTGCCCATCAACGTGACAGACAGGCATAATCCCCCTCAGGGGCAAACAGGGAGGGAAAAACAAATCCTACCCCAGTGAAATAATAATAACAATGTTTATTCTTAAATCTCATTTTAACAGAAAGTTTTCTCGTCCTTGTTTATAATATTGGGTACAAGACGAAGCTTTCCTGAGGTCACGTCACACAGAGAGGTATTGCGTGAAACCGTTTTCACATTTTCTACATTACCAAAATGCCTCCTTCTTTCACGTCATGTTTTTGGAGTTTATTTATTCCATATTTAGTCGATCGGGCGCTGAAGCACCGGAGTAAGGACGGGCGTCCAGTCTGCACGGCACATCACCGTGCATCGCAGCGGTCCACATGGCCTTTCTGAAGCACAGCCAGCAGCGAATTTCATTTAAACAACTACGTTTAAAAAATTATCTGGTGTCACATAACCATCCTCTATATATCAACTGTACACTGCAATATACACAGCTGGTCACTACTTTGCAATGTTTCACCAAACATTGTACAGTAAGGCAATTCATAAGAGCAGCCAGCAGCAATAAACAAAAGTGTGCAGTGAATGCGTCAGCGGACCTGCGATTTTTTAGTGCAGTCACGGGCGCAGTAATCAAACTTACTTTTAAACATGTATGTTTATACTCCACAGACTGGAATAGCCACGGAACCTAGAAGAGGCACACTCACCGTGAAAATTAGAGCACATAATTAGCATACTGTAGTCAGAGTATTCCAAGGAGAATAATTTCTGAAGATTAGGGAATGCTGTACAGCGGGGCAGACACAGATTTGTACCATAGAGCGCAACAAGGCGAGTGTCCTTATCCAGGACAGGAGTGATCGGTGTCGAAAAAGCGACACACGCTCATGTGGCTTCCTATCTGCTGTAGATGACCAGGCTGAACTCGAGACGACTGAACATTACTATACCATGCACAGTAAGTAGGAAAGCCGTCCGTCTGAGCGCGAACGCTCAACATAAAACACACACAAAAACTCATTTTACGTACAATTGAAAATACAAGAAAAGTGGACAAGCCACGGTTATGTCATGAAATAAAAAGAAATACCTGTATTTAAACATTATA
>JABJVR010000017.1:196693-214076 GCA_025773905.1 Chitala chitala | reverse complement strand
TTATTAACATCGGCCGGGTAATATCAAACCATGAATCGCTGTCAAAAGTTGGACTCCATCCAACATCTCGAATTAGAGACCAAAACATCCATGTATCTCACTCTAATTGTAATCTGAAAGCAAAATGCAAAATGAGACTTAAATAACTTGTCCATTAAAGGTTCCTCATTAAGCATACACCAAGCTTCCAAACTTTCATAATTAACGGATGCTGCATCTCTTGGAGTGTGTTTATGTCTTCGTCGTATAATCACTGAAGCTTGAGCTTCTAACGGCCCTGACAACGAGGGCAAAACTATTCCCAAAACAGAGAAGGAGAAAAAAACAATAAAGGAAACTCAAACGCATTTCTTCACCCATTAGAACAGCACAACGCTATAAATTCAGGCGTGTTCTGAGGGTTTCATTTGCCTCTTTCTTTATTGTGTTCCCTCTTAATTTCTAGACAGTCGTTTAGATAAAGACTTCTTTGTCACACTGGGCATGATTGATAAAGCATTTAAAAATGAGGGAGTCCGGCAGGACAGCTGATGTCATCTGTAAACTAGAATGCATATTCATTCTCAATGGAATGGCAGAAATAATGATGTTGCTTACACAGAACAGGGGCCTTGGCCACCCCGATTGGTCACCGAATAGGCGCAGCGTGAGGCGCCACCTTGAATTAGCCATCGAAAGCGTCCCATCAAGCCGGCACTTACGGCAGGAAGTGAAGCCTCAAAGTGACACGACGCAGTGGCATCCAGTCAGAAGACTGACAATGTCATGGAAACTCTGAAGGAGGTGAGCAAGGGCAAGATAGTTGGGTCTCTGCTGGCCAAGTCTGGGTGAAGTGATAAGACAAGCCACACAAACAATTTGGGGGGGGGGGTAGGGGAGCTAGCAGAAATTTCTGCAGTCTACAGTGGTCCTTGTGCAATATAGCTGTTTGAAAAATTAAATCTCTTGTAAAAAACTCAATGCCGTCACATCTCTCCCCGAGCGTTCAGTGTATATTTATATATTTATATCGTCAATGTACGGAAAAATGGAAATTTAATTTATTGATGGCAATATTGATGCCATTTGGCGCATTTTGATTTCCATGGTGGCATATTAAGTCATATAATATTCATCAAAACAGGATGCACACATCAATATATAATGAATACAAAATAAAAGCATTTTTTGTTTCTGTATTTACAACCTCTTAATGTCTTTTTTTCTTTTCTGCTTTATCTTCCCTTAACAAGCCATGGGAATTGATAACGCAGATGATACACTGACAGTCTGAATGCTGATTTTATAAAGAGAAATTTTTAAAAGGAACATCTCCCTCTCTCACACAGATTATTTTTTACATTTAAGTACTTATAAGACTACTACCATATTTGGATACAGACAGTTCCAGTAACTCAGCCTTTTTAAATTTCATGCATATGATGGTGGGTTTGGATCTAGGGAGCATAAGAGTCAAGCTATGATCAGAATCCCTTGTTAGCTCAGATACAGGGTCAAGGTGTTCTCCTGGTCATGTGGTCACTGTAGAAGTTGATAGTTTGTTTGGTCTTCAGGTTACAGCCTAAACCTAGTGAACTGGTATGTGGAAAATAAACAATGACAATATGCCGGAAACATGGTGAATATACTGCAGTGGATTACAAAGGGCATGGAGACAGGTTTGTGCCCCCTGCAGCAGTACTTGAGTATGAAGGCACAGTACATAAATGTACCCAGGGATGGGGGTGTGAAAGACAGTGTAAGGTGGAGATGTGCCCAGTCCGAGGTGTTGGCCTAGCCTAAGTCCTAGTCCAGACCTCAAACTGGGTCTCAGATACAGGCTTAGTCCAGTGCTCAGGCCCAGTGTCAGACCCACACTCGACTGTAGCACCAGCCCAGCAGCAGCCTCAGCCCAGGCTGTGTGGCCAGCCAGTTCTCCAAGGCCTGCTACTTGATTAAATGCATAATCCACTACTCCCCATCCCCCGTGATTTAGTGTGCCTTTAAATCAGCTTGCGCACACATAAAAACCTCAAATAAAAATCACCAAGAAAAACCATTGCACTCTAACTGTTCTATTAAAATGATACCCAACCCAGTCCTTTCTTCTCTGCAATACCGTTTATTCCACATGAATGCATATCTTCATTTTTTTTCCTAGGTATGCATATAAAATATTTAAAGTTTAAAATGTCACCGTTGAAACATCAAATGCAGAAGCCTCTCATTAATCAGCCAGGATGGAAGTCAAGCTCCCTTTTAAGGTTATAACCCTTTGAAAGAGCAAAAATTACATTTTTGACCTTGAAGATGAGACAAACTCATAAACGTAAAATAATTCCGAGTTTAAAAGGAAAGAGTTATCAGTTACCTCAAACTGCAGTGCCGTGAGTTATGGCGACACCAAACAACTTCCATTTTCATATTTACAACGAGGCTGTTCAGATTAATTTAAAGTTGTGTCAAGGAAAAAAGAGACAAAACTGCTGGAAAACATCAAACGAAACGTGCATCTAACCTGCAAATCCACAGGGCCGAGCCGTCCGCACTGTGCTAAACGCCCACTTTTTTCATTGAGTTTTATTAAATGGTGCATGACATTTTCATTACTCAAGGAAATTAAATTCACTAATTTTCTAACAAACCTGGCATGTCAGCTTTTTTAGGGAGGTGCAGAGAAAAGAACAATTGTTTCAGTATCTACACATTGAAAACTAGTGAGGACTTGCAGTACTGAAGAGAAAAAATGCTTTTAAACACAAGAAACAATTACTGAATAACTCCAACATCTTAATTAAAATACTCCCTTAAACCATGCTTTAGTCTGGTGATATTTTCTCAAATCCTGGATTTCTTATGTTTGTCTTAGTATTTCCTCATTTCCAATGACAAATCATAGCAAATATTGGATGTTCAAGCATTAAAAGACAGAAAGATGTAAAATTATTAAAAATACAAAAGTCTAAATATTATGCAGTATCTTTGTTTAGGAAATAATTTTGAAATTAATTGTAACAGGTAACCACATAAGTATAATCATGTATGGTGTCATGAGTGACATTGCAGTTTTGGTTCAGATTAAGACCCGCCCTTTATGTGAACAATGATAAAAATGTTAGATTTGTACCACACAGGCCGTGTTCTGGTCAATCGCGGAACAAGGCCCAAATGCATGACAAACATTCACAACAGTGTGTGCTGCCTCATTACCAAATCCTGACAGCTATGGGCAATTTACTGAGAACTCTCTAGGTACATCATTCACACATTACCACACTCACAATGAATAAGGCAGTCATACAGATTCAGTTACAGGTCTAAACCTGGTCCCTTAAAGTGTCACTAAAGTCCAAGTTTTTATTTTGTTTTAAGTTAAATAACAAAAATTAGTCTCTGTGGTATACCTTTAAGCAACATTGATTTGGTAGAAATTTTGAGAACTGGTGACTTATGGCATCTTGCAAACAGAAGTTTAAATTTTCAGCCACAACCAGGTAAAATACTGTAAAATATGAAAAGGCTTTACCCCTTACCTCAAACTCACACTTCTTATTCTCACATTTTGAATAAGAGCTTTTCCAGTTTTAAGCATATGACCCTCAGAATAATTTACAAATTACTTCATGTCGAATAAATCTTGAGAACTACCACATAATATGTTCCACATGTCCATAAAAAGCACCCATTAAATAAACACAGCCTTGTGATGGGACGTTACTTGCAACTAAGCAAACATTTGGGATAAGACAACTAACCTAAACGGATGACTGTGGGGGGAAGGGGGGTGTAACCGTTCAGAAGAGAGAGCAGGGTGGAGAGAGAAATTTGGGAAAGTATTAAGTCAAGCTCACTGCCTGCTTTTGTCTTGAAGGTTGGCCACGAGTCCAGCGGTGGGAGACCAGTACTCTGAACTCCTCTTATCTGGCACTGTGGAAACGCCAAAATGCAACCTTGTACTAAATAACAAGGCCATTCACAACTGGTCAAGCACAGATATGTAAAACAGGGCATTTGCAAGTGGGTGTACGTGATTCCCAACCCGTGTAGGCTTATGTGGACATACACACGCTCGCACACCCACACACCTTAACCTTCGTGCACCTAATGGCTGTGAATGGTGTGTAATGGAGCCAGGAATAAAGGCAGAGCTGCACGAAAGCACTATTAAGAACACAGTATAGTGCGCTAAAGAGAGCCTAATAACTAGCTCCGAAATAATGAATAAAGTGGTATATACTGAACCATAGGTTACCACTTTGCTGAATAAGAACAATAATCAAGTAAGCTGTTTATTATTAATGATTAATCTTTTAAATCGCTCTAATAGGTTTTCAAAATGGCCATGCATCATAGTGAATGTGCCTGAAAACAAAAAGAGAGGGGATGGATGTAAGAGCCGTCTACTCTGCCTCTCTGTGGTTAAATCACTCCAGCACTGCTACTTTTATCATTTAATTAAATTATCATTTTCTAGCCATCCATTTACAAACCCCCTTATCCAGGTGAAGGTCATGGTAATTATAATTGTATCATTTATAATTCAAAACTGAATCTGAGTTTGGAAAAAAAAAAAGAAAGGCAACAAGACCAAAAGGGCCCGGCGTACGCAAAGAGCATCTCGACTCTCCTGACTGCGCGCGGCTAAACGTTGCACCTGTGTTTCGTCAACATTATTTATGCTGTCGAAGAGTCCTTCGGCCGGGTGCTTGCCTGCGCTGCCGCTAACTCGTGAACAGACACGGTTCCTTAGCCAGCAGATCTCACCCGGGGGCGGAGGCAATCAGCATCACAGCAATGGCTAATTAGCCGGCGATGCCAGCGCCTTCACCAGCCGTGTGTTGTGCACAGCTCCATTACATCCCCGGTGCCACTGCCGTGCCAATTCATGTGCCAGGGTACAGAGGCTGCGTTCAGTGCCTCTGCTGCGGTTGGGGCGACCTCTCAGTTTTCTTGATGTTACCTTGCAGACACTTTTGAAGAAGCAACACAGATTAGCTCCCTTTCTCAAAGGTACAATATCAAGGTCCAACTTTGAGTACAAAAGTAACAACTGTTGCAACAGTGGTGCCTTAACGACTGCGCCACCTAGAGTTTGTTTCTTTTTCCAGAGAAATTTTGTAATCGAACGTATTTCTCCACCGTAAGAGCCACACAACTCATGACAAACAAAGAGGGTGCGTGTGTTACCCGTGTAAAAGCTCATCCACAGATGGAGCTGTTGTCAGCTCCAGTAATTGAACGCTAAGGGGTATTACATGGATATTTAGGACGTGCACCAGAAGTACAAGTCGAGAGTGCCGTGAGACACTGACGTGATGTGTTCATCAAGACGAAAAAAAGAGGATTGCGACGGCACTTTATCCGGGGGCTGGCACGATAAAACTTAGCGGCACATTTCAATTCAGCAGTCATATCGAGAAGAACAAGGGGAGAGACAAGATCAAGAAATCCTAATTATAATTACAAAATTACATAGGGTACAACAAGGGCGCCCGTTTTAATGGTAATAATTACAGACGTAAAGCACTAATAGAAGGAATGCCATTGTGGGGTGAACTGAAGCTTATGGCACGGAGTGGCTCCCATGAGCATGGGGTGGGGGGGTAGCGGACATGGGGGGTCGTGTGTTTCATGCCACTTAAGCCTTAAGTGCACCAATTAAGAGAGCCCACTCAGATGCTGCTGCCCGTTTAAAGAAAAACTGGCCGCACTTCCTGCAGTGAGAAACATCAGTGCCTTCTCCCCCAAAATGCCATATGTGCCCCGTCCTGGCCTCACATTATCACTCTGCCGTGACCATGTCAACCTGGCTCTGATTGCAGCATGGCGCAGTATGTTTCCAGTTAGGCCTGATTTCTTTTCTCTGCTAGTTTAAGGCACACACCCGCCTTGCCAGGAGCGTTAAAACTTCGTCTTCTCTCTGTCTCTCCCGCTCGCCTTTCGCTCAACATTCCCGCCCCAAAAGCAGCCACGCTAAATTAACTTACTGCCACAACAAAAACGAGAGGGGGGGGGGGGGCTGAGAATTCTATCAGCGTTGTAAGTGATTTTTAGCTAATTCACTCCACATTTCAGCAATGACCTTTAAAAAAGGAGTTCACGCTAGCACCGAACGTGGTCCATTGGCAGTGAACAGACTCCCTTTGGGGGAAGATGTCACCATGGTGCACTGCAGTCAGAGGACCTGATGACAGCAAGCTGCTGCCCGCCCTCCAGATGACAATTCTAATGTGAGGCCTTCTAGAGAGATTTTCTCAAAGGCGGGAAAGTGCTTTTCTCTTTCCAGTATTGCCTGGCGTGTAGAACAAACTCGAGCAAACTTCGGATGGATTCTTTGTTTCTGGGAGCTGGTGTCTGAACTCAGCCTTTTGTATTTCATAATCACAAGATGAACCAAAGTTCACATTTAGCTGTTCTGCAAGGATTATATGACAATGTCAACATACCTTTAGAGGTCAAGTGATATTAAAAATAAATTGCACATACACAGACGCACACACATATAACCTCAGAATAATAATGTCTACGAAGGCTAATCAGTTAAGTAATTTTAGAACTAAAACAGCATAGAAGGTTACATTTAGTTCACACTGGTCTTCATGCATTGCCTTTTCCAGCAAAGTTACAGCCCAGCTGCACTGTAAAATGTCTGCTTAAGCAGGCCTTAAAGCATGAAGGCCTCATGTTTTGGGCTTGACCCATAGGTGCCATGTTAGTCTCATTGCTCAGAACCTCAACCAGACCCCCCCCCTCCCCACCTCGAAAGAAGGATCTGCTATCAGAGCCGTGACCTAGGCCTCAGTTTGCAAAGAAAAAATAATCACAGTTGATGGCATGTAAAGGCTGCAAGAGTGAAAAGGCTGTGAACTGTAAGAAAGAAATGCTTTGGACAGAGGCGTCTTCCAAGCAGCTCAGATGTAATGTAAATGCCTGTAATTAGCCGAACCCCCGCTTCCAGAACTTCCAGCCCGGCACAGAGCTGTTGAAGGGAAACTGCAGCTGTAATTTGTCAGGTTTTGTGATCGCGCCATTGCAGAACTGTCGCAAACGAAAAGACAGCCAGAGAGGAAAAGCGACGCACTGCTGACTGATACAGTCTGGTGTGGGGGTTAGCGTTCAAGGAGACCAAAGGGGCCTGGGAGGCTCCCCTCCCTTTCCTGATCCCCCCACCCCACCCCCAAAGCTCCTTGCCAGTGCCAGCCTGAACCAAGGATCCAGCCTCCGCACTCGACTCCTCCTTTATATAGCCCTGGGAGGCTGATCAGCGATGCTAATTGCATGTTTTATTTTTTTCCACCCCTTTACTTGGCACCAAAACTTCAACATTGCACAGTGTACTGTATTTGAATTGACACTGATGCGCTAATTGTTATTCCATAGGACGACGCCATCGCCCACTTCAGCCAGAAAAAAAAAAAGAAACACGAGACGCACAAAGCTCAAGGATTCCTTAAGGAAAAAGAAGGAAAATCCACACTGAGGCAAAGACTCATCCAATTGTACATGCAGGGAAAATGTTTGCGCAAGACTAAGTATACCTGTAAACCGCCTGTAAACTAGAATCCTGCAATCTTCGTTTTATACTCTGAAAATAAACCTTTAGATCTGGAGTCTAATTTAAGATCTCTTCAGGCACTTGACTGAGCAGGAAAATCAATTAATCAATAGCATGCACTTTGAGGTCAGAAAAAATGTGCCAGTTTAACTTTGTCATTTTAAAAAGGGCACATGCCTATTGTTGATCCACCTTGATAGTCAACAAACTAATCTGGGTAAATCTCAGAATTTAATAAAAATCAATACATTGTCGGGAGACAGTTAAAAAACATCACAACATATTTTAACCTCTGACTGCAATCAAGGTAAATCTGTATTGCTAGGTAGATGGAAGTACAGTGTCATATAGCTGTCCCTGTGTGTATATCTGTATGTGTGTGTGTGTGTGTCTGTGAGTGTGTGTCTGTGTGTGTGTGTGTATGTGTCTGCGTGTGGGTGTGTGTGTCACTGGTTTCCAGACCCTTCTGAACTGGACAGAGAAGACATGGCTTGTGTTGTTATTGCTGTTTTTGGTGGAGGCAGTAATACCATTATAATCTCCATTCAGACATAACAATTGCTGCATGTAACTATCTTCAGAATGAGGATTATCTTCTAACTATAGCCTTTTACTTCCCCTTTTTGTGCTGATCTATGAAAACAGAGTTTAGTGGTATCATTACTCTTCACTCAGGCCTTCTTCAATAAAACGGTGGAAAAACAGGGTCCTTGTCCCCGTGACAACG
The DNA here is from genome assembly GCA_025773905.1 of Chitala chitala. Lineage (NCBI taxonomy): Eukaryota > Metazoa > Chordata > Actinopteri > Osteoglossiformes > Notopteridae > Chitala > Chitala chitala. The sequence continues at coordinate 205,815 of JABJVR010000017.1, read as the reverse complement.
CCCTTTACCGCTGGGAGATCTTGTTTGGCGGATCTCTGGCGTATTTCGCTGAGTTTAAACAAGCATCACACGAAAGATGAGACAGGTGGAAGTCCCGACGGGGAAGACGGTGGCGTGTGTCTGCTTGTGCGTGTGCAGGCGTGTGTGTCGGGGTTGGTGGTGGGGGGGAGGGGGCACATGTGATTCCCTCAGACCGATTGGCAGTGGCAGCCTTCATGAGGAGGAGGACGGGCATGAGAAAGTCGCTGTCAGACGTGGTCCATTCCACCGTAGGTTCGGCTCGTCCTCTGTGGGCCTTCGGTAGAAGCCTTGGTTGGGTCTACTCTCACTTCACACACACCTCCATTACAACCCAACATCGCTGTTCACACACTCATTCCCATCTACTTTGTGTTCAACTGGCCTCAGGCTCTCAACAACAATAAGGAGAACAATTATAATTATTAGTATTAATAAAGTGCTGTTGCTGTTATTATGTGAAGTATATTACTAGTGACATTATTATTACTGTTATTAAACGTATTACTTTAAAAACGAAGCCAGTCAACAGTCAATAGAGTAGGACCACTATTCCACAGGACACTGGTACATATGGCAAAATGAAACACTATAAATCACATGAAAAACATTTTTTATGTTCAGAAATCCTATAAATATCATGAGCTTTAAGGACATGGAAAAAGGAGAGCTTGCAAATTGAGCTGTAAATTGTTAAATATCTTGCAGAGGTGTGAAATGATTTATTTTTTCCTTTTTTTGTATAAGTAGTGCTGCCAATCCAGTGTGATTTTATAATTCCAAAAACCTGACAGCTCACAAAGACTCTATAATTGCATTACACTGGCCTTTCACGTACTTCAAAGCCATATTAATTAATTTTTCCTGGGATATGTCCTGAAATATATTTTCTGCTTTCTCATGAAACCCACCTCATATGGAGATGTGGAATTTTTCATGAAAACATGAAATTTGATCATCTGATTTTTTCCATACTCAGGCCTTCCAAAGGGGACCAGGAATAGTCCATGATTTGGTGGTAAATACACACAGGACATGAAAAGAATTTTATAAACGGTAGCCACAGTGCACACAGCTTTGAAAACGCCAGATTTTGAGAAGAGGGAAAGGGGGGTTCAGACTTTGATCTTCAAGGGTTCACTCAAACTGAGATTTTACCGCCTTTCTGTGAGGGTGCACAGCATCAACAAAACAGTGGAGATGAAGTTTCACAACTTCATATGCATACACTGAAACACACACCGTGATATTTTAAAGTACATTAGTTTTTTATACTGACGGGACATGCAGAAAAACACGTAAAAATAAACTCCAAATGTGTCTTCTTGCTCATAGTTTCACACGTTCATGTGAGTGAGCGTGTCTTTCCCCTTGCTCAGCTGAATGGACACAAGGAAGGCTGCCCCCCCATCTTCCCCAACGCCCTCAGACAACTCGCAGGGTGTCGCTCACAAAACATCCCATGATGTGTCATGAGCAGTCAATATTCTGGGCAACATGTTGCCACTTCTGTGCCTTCTAACCCAGTGGTCTGAAAGAGTGCTAGGTGGTAAAAGGGCCCTGTGCCACCACTGCCACATGTCGCTGCATGAACCAACACAGCCCTAATGGCACCCAAGACAGACGTTGAGATGATTGCAACCGTTAAGCTTTATGCGGTGTTGTTGAGTCGAGACCAATGCTGTGCTGCTGGCTAGGTAACTGTGCTAAGATGCTCAGAATAGCTCACCCTTTGTATCACAGACTGCTGACGTGCGTGTGTGTGCGTCCGTGTGTGTGTGTGTGTGTGTGTGTGTGTGTGTGTCTATGTGAGTACACGCGTGTGCATGTATGTGTGTATGTGCGTGTATTTGTATGTGTATATATACGCTTGTTAATATATGCATGTTTTCTACGTATGTGCCTGTGTGTGCATGTCTGTGTGCATGCCTGCGTGTGCATGTCTGTGTGCGTGCCTGCGTGTGCATGTCTGTGTGCGTGCCTGCGTGTGCATGTCTGTGTGCGTGCCTGCGTGTGAACATGTGTAAGCGAGCCTCATACACCGTGTCCCAAAGTCTCTTCTTTCCCATTATTGCAGACAAAATTCCCCACTGCGCTTCAACATTTAAACAAATCCTCTCAGCAATTTTGTTTTAAGTTAAAATGCCCGTGTATGAACAGGTTTGACACACTCCGCTTGCAACCAGAGGGGAAAAAAAGACATAAAAACACACACAGGCATACGCGTTTGCACATAAAAAAAGATGTTTACGAAGGAAGAAGCTTGTGGAAATCCCTGAAGAACAAGCCAACGCTCGGGGCTTAAAGATTTACTTACAACTTCATATCTTCATTCAGCTGCGTCTACGACACAGAACACAATAAAAGCAGCACACTTTCCACCCTTGTGCTCTGACTCAAGTTCACTTGTACTCAACATTTGTACCTATATGAAATTCAGACAGTGCAGTGAGAGGATTTCCAGAGACAAACCTTTCCTCACAAACCTTTGAAAAAAAAATTATTAATACATTCTCCGTTCCTCCTGCTCTAAAAGGAGATCGGTTACCACGTTGTTTCCCTTTTTTTACATAACACAGCGCAACGTATAAATATGCTGAAATGAAAGTGAGTATAACGGTATTAAAAGACAAAGAGGGAAAGAGAGAGTGGGGGAAAATGGCATCATCTCTAAACTTAATGAAACAGCATCCTTTAATTTTTTCAGTAATTATAATAAAGATGGAAAAACATAATAAACTCCTCCCAGCCCCCTCCTGCTAACAGTAATTATAATAGACTCAACAGTAAATGGTAAAGCAGCGCGGAGCTGCATCTTGGGAATTCTCAGGGGTCCGTGGATTAGCTCGAAAAGCCTGAATGATTAAAATACACTAATTAAAATTTTGTGTTCCTTAGTAACTCGTCTTCCAGGGCCCTTCGTGAAGGCAAAATGGGAATAAACGCGACAAAAGCAAAGGAAGAATTTAGACTTGGGTAAATAAACAAGTGGAATAAACTTTTTTTTTTCAGGATGGTGAGGGATGGGTAAGAACTTCCCAGTGCAGCCACCCCTCCATGATTTCAACACTGAGATCATGCCGTAAATGCAACAGGGTTCTTGTCTCGCTCACACATCTCTCTAGACGAAGGAAGCTAATCCCCCCCACCCCTGCTCCCCATCTTATCAGGAAATATGGTGGTAAAAAACAATGCCATACTGGTTGTGCCTCCTGGCGTTGACCAAATCATGAATCCCGAAGAAGAACCTGTAGCAAAGGTCCCAGTTACCTCACTTGTGCTGTGGCAAAATTATCTGGTTCAGTTCCCAATGCTCCTCTGACCCAAAAATCTGGAAATGCATTTGTGCTGTTCATACCTGTCTAAGTCACCTCTGCATGATGTCAGTTTGTCCAAAGGATTCATGTTCTGTGGTGTCTCATTGATTATCAACCTCAATGTGTATTCACCACAGTGTGTATTCACCACAGTGTGCTGTTCACCTTAGTGTGTATTCACCACAGTGTGTATTCACCACAGTGTGCTGTTCACCTTAGTGTGTATTCACCACAGTGTGCTGTTCACCTAAGTGTGTATTCACCATAGTGTGCTATTAACTACAGTGTTCTATTCACCTGTGTGCTATTCACCTCAGTGTGATACTCCTGCCTTTTCCCCTTTATTGACTTTCCCTAATGCAGTAATCCCTTGAATATCCAGCTGCCTCCAGAACGGATGTAGCCCGGAATGAATAAGCAAAAAGTCAGGAAAAATGAATACAGAGAGGCTTTTAGCAAAGCTGTACTAAAAGTAAAGGAACTTTATTTAATGTTGCATGACCTATAAAAAAATGACTTTAATGAAATAAATCCCCTCTGTACTGCCTTCAGCAATTGTTAACCAAAAAGAGCTTTGTTTTATAAAAGTACAATAAATTTTTCCAAAATGAGGCAGGACATTGGCTCAGTGCTGAGCGCTGGCACTTCGTGGAGATGCGTGCAGGATTGTCACTGCACATGTAGTGAATAACCAGAAATCTTAGCTATTAAAATGAACTAAAAATAGTTTTGGCTTTACCACACTATTTTACTGTTAATTCCAGGTATTATTGACACATTTCAGGTTTAAATAAAAACACATTACAGATTTATGTTTCTGTTTTTGTCCTCTGTCCTTACCTATTTAAAAAGACTGTTTCCTTTGAAAATCTTGGCAGATAACCAAAAGTTAATACAGAGCCAAACTTCAATACATAATAACATGACAAATCCACTAATGCTTTTGTGAAAACATCTGTGCTTTTGGAAAAATGAAATTATTAAAATTAATCTCAATTGCTTCTGAAAGGTTTTGTTTCTTTTACTTAAAGCCAAAACTCAGTGTATTAAATTGACGATTTTAGTTAAAATGTGTGTATTCTAAAAAAAGTTGTGAAGACATGAATGACTGTTGGTTTCTTTACATGGAGTCTCGTTACACAGTCAGGCCAGTACTGTTATTAAATATCTTTTTTTGCCATTTCCTTTAGTGTCACAATTAGAAAATAACTATTTTTGGAAAAGCCAACCAAGGAAAACTATTTATTTAGGTTGAGAAGTACACTGCGGGACTATAGTTTTTAATAATTTTTGTGTCAATTTTACATGTTTTTCATAAACAAATAAAACAGTAAGTCAGTGGGAGAAAAGGTGGAAAATACTGTCCATTCTTTCTGACATTAAATTTTTATTTTATTCTTATTTGATTGCTTTTTGCAGTAGAATATGCTAAAAAGACCTGCATTCTAATTCACGCCATATTTTCAGGTAAACTGACAAAGAAACAATCCTGATTACAGTTTCAGAATTTGAATATTTGATTACGATTTACATTCTAAAAATCCAAAATCAGTTGCTTCCTGTCACATTTTATTGGACCAAAAGTTCTTTCACAAACTTCCCGCCCATGTCCGTAGGGATTTACACCTCGGATCTACACTATGGAAGGGTTGGAAAGGAGGCTGTGTAAGGACATAACTGTAAAAACCCAGAGAAAAAAAGAGGATGACAAAAGCCAAAAGTGATGCAGCTAGCATCTCAAAAGTTAAATTTCTTTTACTTAGCAGGCATCTTCACGCTAAAAAGGATCACGTCCTAAATTAAAATGGAAAAGCAATATGGGAAAATGAGCTGCTTTGGGAATGTAACACGTCACAGCCGCGGCGAGAAGCTCTCTTTAAAAATTCTCCTTCGTGACCTAACCCCACCCAAGGAGGAAGAGGACAACCCCCCTCTACATGTTACCGTGTCTTTGTAAACGATGTTAATTTGTTGTTTTCTGACAGGGGGGAGAATGACAGTGGATGCAGAAAAAAGGAGACGCGTCTTTCAGAGGAATCCCATTCTCTTTGAAACGCGGATATGGAAAATCAATCCCTGGGTGCCGCTGGAAAATCAAACAATGGTGGAAAAATCAAAGCACTGAGCACATGGCGGGGTTCACACTGACAGCTTCGCTTAAAGACACCAGACAGTGGGAGCCCGAAGTGCTCTCCCTGCTCACATCCACTTCTGTATAAATGTAACGCTAAGTGGAAGCCACTGCGCTTTTATCATCAAACTACACCGACGCTCATGCACAGGACTGCTGCCCCGAGCGATGAGGTCAACCTGCCATTGTCCACCAGAACAACAGATGAATCTGGGACTGATGGTCACTCCTGGGCACTTGGAGAGCACCAGTGTGTGTGCCCCAAAGGAAAGACAAACACACTCTCAGAATGTGTTTGCCCCAGTGTGTAGTCATTTAACCAACACTGTCACCATAGCACACACACCCATAACAAGTCAAAGTGAGTCAACGCCAATATGACCTCAAATGAGAGGAATTCCATCATACCCTAGATTCCACTTGCATGTGGTGAATTGAAGTATACCAATTCAGACTTGGAGTCGTGTAACAGCCATTGTCTTATACTGTAGACCTGCTCGGACATAAGTTAAAGCAAGTGAAACAAAAACAGCCAGGTTTCTACGCTCTGACTTCCTGGTTGCAGGCAGAAGAGTTAAAGCAGGCAATTTCCAATATGGAAGCATGTAATAGCTGCTGTTTTATGCTGTAATACTGTAAGTGCCTCCCTGCTTGCAGAGAGGAAATCACTTCCAATAGGGAGTGCTCCATCCAGTTAGTGGTGGCATACTGAGTGTGGACTGGGGAAGGCAATCATTCATGCGAGGCGCCAAGCTGCTAGCTGATAGAGTCATAGCGAGGCAATTCCAGCACAGAGTCTCAGAACAGGCAAAGTATTTAAAGAGCAAAGGAGCCTGGCTCTTTATAAGCACACGGACTGATGTAGCATCTTTGTTGAAAGGACGCTCTTCGAGGGCATATGAGTTTGACGTCAAGCATTTGGATTACTGACTCTATGTACATATCTGCACACCTGTATGTCTGGGTTTTCATGGTAAAAGTTGCACTGCCATTTATTTTTGCAAGACAACTTACATGTTTGTGCGTGCATGTGTGTGTGTGTGTGTGTGTGTGTCTGTGTGTGTGTCCATGTTTGTGTGTGCTGTTTGTGAACAGAAAAGTGAACATGACTTCTGATATAAAAACTTCTGCCTCATTGCAATTACACAAAAGAAAATGAACACTTTCGGGTTGCCCCGGTAACCTAATTGCATCAGTACATTGCACACAGGAGCCAAAGTAACTGAATTTTGATGAAAAGGCGGCGATAATTTACGGCATTGCGAAATTAGTTGCCGTGGCGACGCGTTAATTACATCTCAAATTAACAATGCAAGTGTAGTGAAATTAAATATAAATCATATTTTCTGCATAAATTATAGGGGTTGATTAGAGCGGGAGCCAGGAGAGAGAGGTTGGGATTCCAGGGGCCTGTTAGACTCTGCTCCCCCACCCACTGCAAAAAAAAACACACTGTCTTTCTTCCTGAGTCTTTAAAAAGGGCCCTCAGATACACAAGAGAAATCACAGAGGGAAGGAAGAGAAGCACAGTTCCACTGGCATGAAAGTGGAGATGAGCACACGTCTCCAGGTTGTACTGTGAAGCATTTGCATACATGTTGTGTGCTGAGTTTCAGAACTGAATGTGCAAAAGAAAACCCTCTGTGCTAAGGCTGAACATGCGCTACGACTGGTGTACCCTGAAGTATGGCTCACAGCCTAGTCCAAACTGAAAATAAGCGGTTACACAAAAAGGCTGACTTATAGCAACCACCTAGATTGAAAGACAGGATTAGAAGGTGCGAAAGTTCACACTGGACCCCACATTTGGAGGGCCTTATGGTAAGCACACATGGAGAGGAGCACTCAGCTTGTACCTGCTGGTGTTACTGTTATAGCCATCTATTAACCTGCTCTAGGTACAAGTTGGTCTCCATAGTACAAAAGGGAGTTTCTTTTCTAAGTATGGGTGTTGTTGTGGAAATGCAATTTACTTGTTTTTTTTTTTTAAACATCATGAAGCACAAAGTTATGGAGAACTTCCAGCCCAATGCAAATAGATCATAACAACAGCATTGAACCTGTCTTGAGTCACATAGCAGGCCAGGTAAACCTATGGTACTATATACTCCATGTCTGCAACACAGGGCCTGATGTATTTCTTGTGTCCTCTGGAAAAAAAGGTGAACCTGGCCCTGGACCCCACACTTGGAGGGCCTTATGGTAAGCACATGCTAGGAGAGGAACCCTCAGCTTGTATGAGTGAACTGAGTCTGACTACCAGTAGAAGCTTTTCACAACTGAAACAAAATAAAACACCAGTAAGAATAACATTCATTATACTGTAATGTTGCCTGACCACGACAAATACTTTCTAAAACCCCTTTTGGGTTTTCTTTTAATTTATAATTTGACAGTTCCAGCACAACAGGAATGACAACAATAAAGTTATTCCATGTAAACTCAGGCAGTGTCGTAAACAAAAGAGCTGGTGAGCGTTCGGAAACCATGAGAAGCTTAGCAGCCTTGTCTGCATTCTGGGTTACGTCTGAGGGCACCTGTGACAGCTGGTCGGCTCCACAGTCCACACAGTCATCTGACAAAAGTTCTTTGTGAACACTGTCTTCCTTCGACTCCAAGCCAATGTCTGCTAACCAAATGCTTCCATAAAGTGAGGCACAAAACTAACTTATAAATTATGGCAAAAAATGCAATATTAAGGTGCTCTGGCATTTTTGCAAACCTGACAACAGATGTGCAGAAAGAAACCTTTGCAAGCAGAGAACAGCAGGAAGCAGCAGCTCAATAGATATAAACAAAATAAAATGCAGTCTGAAAGTAAGTCATCGGTTTTCGAAGAGTACTGGTGAACAGCTATAAAGCGGAACACCTTCGTTCACCAAGTTAGCAGCGAACATGGGAAAGGCAAAGGGTGCAGCTCACACGTTATTTCAGAGCTGACATGGAAAACGCACAAACAGGAAACACGCGGTGCCTAACACACAGCGCCTAACACGCAGCTGTCACGCCACCAAGGACCTGACAGAGAGCACAGTCCGACGATACGTTCGCACACTGTGCGAAGCACGCAGCCAGCCGCCATTACAAAGTTGATAGCAGACATGCTCGAGTATGGGACACGCAGGGTGCCTGTGGCACCCAGGTCTCTGTATTGTTCAAAATTAAAACATCGGCGCTGTACAGTGTAGACTGCTGGCCGACAGCTGGCAGTGGGGTTAATATGATTCAAGTAGCGCTCTCTAGGATACTGACTGATGCACAGATGGGCGGTCTGTAAGTACCACACACTCCAAATTATTCAGGCCGTCCAAGTTCGCCGTCTTTTCCAAAGGTGTTCACAACAGCACAAAACAGTCCGGGTAAATGTTATAATGTGCAAACAGGCGGAGGCGCCTTTGATGTTTTGTTCCGTTTTAGGTAAAGTAGAAACTCAGGCCCTTGCTTCTGGGTTAAATTATGAGCTCTGACTGTGCTGGGGGGGGCTCCCTGGAGCAGGCACCTTCCACTTGACCCAGATTAGCGCCTGCACCACAGCAGACATTGAGCTCCATGCACAGTGCACACTGAGCCAAAGTGCTCGCGCCTCATCTCACACACACACACACACACACACACACACACACACACACACACACACACACACACACACACCAGAT
>JABJVR010000017.1:181707-194093 GCA_025773905.1 Chitala chitala | reverse complement strand
CCACCAAAAACAGCAACAGACTTCTCAGCTGTTTTGAGTTCGGAAATCTCGTTTTTTTCATGGATTTCCTTATTATTTAATAGGCAAATATTAACTATTGTACATAAGAGGACAACCTGTTGCACAGGTAAGCCTGAGGTTGTTAGTGCTGCACTGATACCTGCATCAGGTGCAAAACGTTCCTTTTATATCACAGTTGGCAGGTCCTGCTTAGTAATTATGACCCCTTGGCATACCACAAACATCACTCGTTTTAATTACTGCTAAATGGTTGTTATATTTACAAACCAGAAACAAATTTTCTCCTAATATTAAAATAATTCACAAAACTGCTTGAATCAGTTTTTCTTATATATCTTTCCAAATTGCTTATACAGTTTACAAGACATGGTGGACTGGAGAGAAAGACGTTATAGAAGGCAAGGTACATGCTGGATGTGACCCAACACACACTCTCTCTCGCTCTCTCTCTCTGTCTCTCTGTCTCTCTTTAGCACACACACACACACACAAACACACACACAGAATGAGCAATGCAGAGCCACCTGTCCTACCTGACTTTGGACTGGGGTAGGAAATCAGAGCAATTTCACAAAACCACACATGCATGGAAAATACACAAAAACTCCACACACGAAATGGTGAGGCATGGAGCCGAACCACTGACTCCTCCAGTGGATTGTCCAATGCTAGCCTTTCAATTCTATTTCCTCAAATTTTCAAACACACAGAACTGTCTATAGATATCATCCTCCAATTTTTTAAACCCTAAAAACAGGTGGGTAATGGAAACCTTCAGAAAACATTCTTATGTATTTCATCTGATTAAAAAAAAAATGACTGCTGCATTTCTATCTGCCAGAACAAAAAGCACATGACAAAGAGAATGTGGTGTCATAAAAATGTTGAGATCACCCATGATTAAGTAAACAAATGAAGTGCCCTGAAACATTTTCAGTTTTAAATAGCAAATCAACGTTGAGGGCAAGAAATGTGTATATTGCATCATGAAACACATACATAAAAACATTGTACTGTTCAACCCTTCTGGATTATTTAATTAGTCCAATCAATGTGATAAAATACGCACACACACACACACACACACACACACACACACACACACACACACACAATGAGAACATTAGTTCCAACAAATCATGGCTGCAGTTACTTTAACTGTATAAACCACACAGTTTTATGTGTTGCCATATATCTTACTGTGAACTTGTGCAGTAATTACACAGATGACCTAAGCTGATTTTATAAGTGTTCAGTAAATATTGGGTGGGAAGAAACAGTTTCCTTCTTTAAACAACTTTGCTCAGTCCAGGTCTACACAACTCAATATCAGGGCCTGAGTCACATGGCAGGCCCAGTTCTCCCAGTGCCTGACTAACGCTCCAGTGTGGATGTAGTGGTGTCTTATTTTGGTGTGCACCATATAACCATTTCACAGACAAACAGACATGTTATCAAAGCAATTTACACAGTCTGCAGGTATACAGGTATTTTTTCAGCAAAAACCGCTGAAAAAAAACAGCCGCAAACTATTGTCAGGCATGGTAATGGTAGGTGAAAATAAGAAAAGAAGCAATGCACAGGGCAGTAAAAGAAGGGAGCAAATATACGGACAGAACAACATCACAAACTGAAAACTATCTCAAACAAAACAGGTTTATAAACGTGTACATATTGCAGTTATGGCTGTGGCCCTTATTTATAGCCAAACCTTCAGTAACTTCCACGATTATAAGACATTCCCCAGAGCATCTTGGGCTCTTTGTAACAGGACAACAGCCAGGAGGTTGACATCAATGCTGAGCAGATGGATTATGGGATGTCACAAGAGAAGAATGAAGTCAGCCAACAAGTAAGCTGAAGAGCAGACAGGAGTCAGAGGTCAGCAGAGAGGTCAGCAGAGAGGTCAGCTATTTCAGTGCTCAGCGACAGGCTGGGGTAAAAAACTTGGAAGGGCACAGATTCATGTTCTGCGACGTTTACTCCTGGAGCCTTGCTTGCTCACCAATATCTGACCACCAGTTTTTTTTTTTCCAACCATGGTTTCACTTCTCTTCCTTTTTTCCACTAAACTTGGCAAAGCTATGTCCAAGAAAATATTTACATTTGCAAATATGTCAACTTTCACTTAAAATGAGGACCAGCTCAGTGTTTGCCTTGAAAGCAGTCTAATCAACCTTCACTGGGAAAAACATGGTTTTGCACTGCTTTAAAGTTGATCCAAATTATTTTTTTTTAATTTCTTTTTCAGATAATTTGGAGAAGTTAATACTAACCACACAAACCACTAGTTAATGTTATAAAGCAGTAATATGCCAAAGGAAGATTATAATTTCATACACTCCCAAGAGAAAAATTTCCCAACAAATCATCTCATTATACATACAAGCATACACATCTGTACATAAATATGACTGTTAAATATTCTTTCCCATGCAACTGGCCTCGTTAATAAAATTTTAGGCTTGTGTTATGAAACTCAGACAATTTGTAAAGACACCACTTTAGGTTTTCTCTGAAAGCTTTCACATATATGCCTTTGGCAACATGTCAGCAAATGCCCAACTGACAGCATAAAAAATGCAGTGTTTTGTTCCTGTAAACACTGTACTCCAGAGGGGGAATATGTTGAAGTCAGTGTATGCTGAAGGTAATTTAGATGTCCCTGCGGAAATGTTGCAATATGCACTTTACCTAAACCCCCAGAGGTACTGCGCTCCTTCTCAGACCATGTTATTCCTCTGTTTTTTTTCTGTACTTTGAATTATTCTCAATAGCCACAGTGTCAGTTTCAACAAGGGAGCAATGGAGTTCATACACGAGATCACCCTTTATGCTCTCACTCTGGTTAATGTAGTCCGTCTCTCGGCCAATCGGCTGAAGTTATGCCCTGCCCTGTCACAGGAGGACCGAAATGATGTCAGTCCCTTAGGGGAATCCTTCTGCCATGTATCTCCACCTATAAAGTGGGATGATGACGTTTCAAAGTACCGGTGATCATTAGGAGAATAAGTAGGCTTTCCTTCTGCTCTGCCTCCTGAAGGTAATTGCACTGCATTTGCACGAAGGGAAAATGACTTAACTGGGTGAGGCCAGGGTTTAATGTTCTAAGAATATCTGGGCCCGTGTACGGTTTCACTCGCTTCAGTGTAATGGCACAAAGAGCAGTTCACAGAAAGTCAGGCTAAAATCGGTGACAATGTTAACTCAAGCATTTCGACATGTTAATCGCAGATGTGTTGGCACAGTGTGATAATGGACATTAAAATAGAATAACAACAGGGACAGCAGCTAGCGTGCTGTTAAAAGCCGTGGGTAAGTTAACCTTAAGGCTGCCAGCCTGAAGTCCCAAGATGGGTTTGCTGTTGAACCCTTGAGGTGAGTAGTCAATCTGAAATGCTTTAATAAATTATCCAAATGATTAAATGAGTAAAATTATTTTACAGAAAAAAACCATCAAAGCTAAGGTAAGGGTCTAAATGTAAACAATTCAAAGTATTTTTGTACCACCGTTGAAATGCAGCTTTCTGCGCACTCTTGTAAGGACATCACACTGTATTACTGTCTCATCCGCCTTCAAAAACATGACATTTATTCAAACATAGCTAAATTTTTCCTAACTATTCAGAAGCCATCAAAAAATTACAAAATTAGTAAATACATATAGCTTTAATGCTTATCGGTTGTGTTATTGGAAACATACATAAAAATGTAAAGAACTGTCTGTGAAGAACCTGTCCTGCTGAGTCTGTGAAGAACCTGTCCTGCTGAGTCTGTGAAGAACCTGTCCTGCTGAGTCTGTGAAGAACTTTGAAGAACCTGTCCTGCTGAGTCTGTGAAGAACTGTCTGTGAAGAACCTGTCCTGCTGAGTCTGTGAAGAACTTTGAAGAACCTGTCCTGCTGAGTCTGTGAAGAACTTCTGTGAAGAACCTGTCCTGCTGAGTCTGTGAAGAACTTTGAAGACCCTGTCCTGCTGAGTCTGTGAAGAACTGTCTGTGAAGAACCTGTCCTGCTGAGTCTGTGAAGAACTGTCTGTGAAGAACCTGTCCTGCTGAGTTCTTGGTATTCTTCAGAGAAGCACAGACACAGCCTTGCTGTACCAGTACATTTAAACTAAAACATACATTTACACTCTATGTAAACCCTTAGAACATGAACTATACACTCCCCAGAATATGGTAGGTATGGGCCAGACAAGTGCAAAAAAAGAGGGGCAACACTCCCTGGCATGACAGATAAGTGGACACAGTCAAAAAGGTTTGAGGGGTGGGGGGGACAATGCTTCACCTGGCTTTTACCCATTAACTTGCAGGAAATCTTCAGCAGGCTTCAGCTTAGACAAACTCTGAGGTTAACTAGCTGCAAGTACACTTGTGTGTTTGATCAAAACACAGAAACCTTCCAGAGCCTAGTTAAGCATATGTGTTTTGACACTTTCTATATCTGTGCAACAACATTAATCGGTTTGAAGTAATATTAATATGAAATATAACAATTTTCTTATCAACTCCTGCTGGAACACCTTCAGCAGGCCAGACATTTTCCCACTTTCACAGGCGAACTCAGTCTCAAACCCCGTGGGGTTTTCAAGCTATAATGCGAGTGTGTCAACCCTGCTGGGTGGGAGGTCTGCCTTGGATGACCTGTCGCTCCCCTACACACGGGCCAGGCTGAGAGGCAGAGATGGAGCCAAGGATGGGGAGCCTCAGATGGAGGAGGGCAAGGAGGAGGAGGAGGAACATTACTGGAAGAGGATTCGTGTCTGTGTTATTATCAATAAGCCCAATCTGGTTTATATTGAGCTGTTCACTTTTTAATGCGAGACACTTTTAATGTGCTTAGGGCTCAGATCTCTGGGAGTTTTCATTGAGGTACTTTTTTTTTTCCTTTTTCGTCTTCAGCACCCATGCACTCAAGTGAATGTAATAAAGAGAGGCGCGGAAAGGCAACCCATTAGCACGGTTACACCTCCCTGGCATGAAGCAAGGCTCTCCTGTCTGGATGGCCTGCACGGACAGAGCTCTCCTTCCTCACCTCAACTTGAGGACAGTAAACACAACTCTGTGGAGAGCCGATGTGAAGGAAAAATCTAATGAAATTCCTGAAATTCTAGCAGAGGACAAGGAGTTAAATGCACTGGGCAGCGTGAAACACTGGCTGCATTAGGTTACAGTGGTGATCTAAAGTTTAAATAAATATACTCTTTAAAAGACCTCATAAAGGCCACGTATAAAATCAGACAGGACTCTCCCAATAAGATTAAATAAAACCCCCCAGAATAATACTGATTCCTCAAGGGACAGCCAGTGGAAATGGCTTTACCATTGGGGGGGGTTATATTTTCAGTGTTTGGGGTGGGTGGGGTAATTGCCACGTGAGGCTCACTAGGTTTCACAGCTGAACGTGTTTTATTGAAAAGACTCCATCAAAAGGCCTCTAAACTGAAGAGGTCAGTGGCTGTATTCATTCTTATGAAATAAGCCAGCCCCAAAAGCATTCAATGAGCTTTAATAATAATAATAATAATAATAATAATAATAATAAATACTTCTTACTGTTTCTTTGCTTGTGTGCTGATTCCAAGCAGGAAAATGTTCCCTTTGAAGTGATCTGCTACTAAGTGGAATTATGGCCAATCATGTGCATTACAGATGCCAAACCAAACACAGCAGGCAGCAGCAAAAAGACTGAAGACCCGCCTGGAACCACAATACCACATGATGCGTTAAATCTTTGTCTTTCCCCCTTCCGCATTGTCGTGATATCATTTCGTGGGCGGGTCATATACCGGGTACGAGACATTTCACATCAAACGTGCCCGTGTTTGTAATGTCGAACGACAACATGAAAGTGGCTATGTTTGGAGCATGCTTCAGATCTGTGTAGATGATACACAGTGGTGTTGAGCTGGAATACCAGAACACAGCAGCGCTGAAGCTTTCTAATCCCCCTTACTTTACTGTCTCCCCCCAGTTCTCTCTCTCTTTACTCATTTAAAAAGATGGGCTTTTGACCAATTTTAACAGGTTTACTGGTAACATGCTCCAGCAATCACTACAAACTGGCCCTAAACTTGGAGCTTTCAGGGTAAAATAGCTTCCTGTGCATGGGTCAGAATGGCCTCCACGCATCTTGTTGACAGGTGGAAATCCAAACCGCAGTGCACAGCCTTCAGCGGGGACGACGCGAAGAGTTAAAAAGGCTCGACCGAACCTAACACTCCCATCAGGAGCCACTGGAAAGTGAAATATTTGATCACAGCGAGGGGAAATTGAGCAAAAATGAACTGAAACCAGATCTGGAACGACTTACTTTCCGCCTGGCCCTGTAGTATGGGTGTCACTCAAGACTTAATGAGCTTTGGAATTTTCATTTTATCGCAGAAAATAGAGTGTGAGAAATAAAACCAGCCAGTTTCACCTTAATGGCTAAAGTAATGGAGAGGTGAAACTGACACAACAGATTTTGTCCATCTTAATATTATCAAAATGAAAGCATATTCACTTCTTGGGTTTTCACCGAATCAATTCAAACTGAATGTGAGCCATTTTCTGCAGCTTCACACTATAATGTCTACCTCAGATGCTGCTCTTTGCACTCTTGGCACTCAGTGTCACTTACTGCGATGTCAATGCGACCTTTCTGTGCTTTATAGATCTGCAACGTTGCCACCGTGCCTTCGTTCTCATCCCTGCGTATCTCTTTTCCACTCCCTTGCAGCTCTCTGCGCATTAGCTAGGTAAGCCATGTCCTTTATCAAAGGGCGAGATTAGATCATGTTTGGGTTGGGTGCCACAGGCCTCCTGAGACCAGGTTCTCTTGGGTCAATCTGACTGACAGCAGCCAAGTCAAAATTCCTGAATGTCTGGCATTGCAATGAACCGTTTTAAGTTTGGGATGACGGGTTTTTCCAGCAACTTTGTAAATAGACCAGATGAAAGCAGGCACAAGAGTTTCATCTTGAAAATTTGTCATTAGAAAAATGTCACACACAACTGTTTCCTTAATCTGTCATATGTGGGGGCAAAGATCGATTCTGGGTGGCTTTTGAAGACACTGTAGCTCCTGTTCTATGGTAGGAGCAGCTCACTTTTTTCCCGTCCATCCTCAAATGCACCCATGATGGCTACATTCCTTCCCTGCTCGTTCATGACATTTATTTGCCATGCTGATTTTAGTTAACATACCTTACAGCCTTAACAATCTTCACATTCAGAAGCCATGCCATTCAGATCAAATATGCTGCTGAAAAGTCCAACAGTCCTTCCCTTCAAAGTCACCTGAACCAATATCTGGTAGATCAGAAAATAAGCTCCTTCACTGGCACACTTACTACTGAAACTCCTTCCACAATTTTTCATCTGGTCCTGTGAGCGCCAGTTCTTAAAACACAGACCTAACGTAACACTGAGTGGAAAAATCAGTTTGTCCCCGGTGTTCTGCAGGGTTATGAATTATTCTCAAGAGGCCAGATGTTGCAGTGTATCATGCATGCCCATCCACTGTCACACTTTCTGAAGATTTATGATTCATGTAACTCATGAATAAAACACTTCCTTGCTGAAAGCTTCGCAGCCAACAGGCCGTACAGCTGTACTGGCGGGAAGTAAACTAACCAAACCTTCACATTACACAAGCAGTACCTCAAACAGACCTCCCCTACATAGGTTTAAGCATGGATACATGCAAAGGGCAATAACATGTAAGTCAGTGGTCAATCTGAATCGCTGATTTAATGTTTTTTTACTGTAGGATGCATTTAGATGTTATTCAGTCATGTACGCTACAAAATAGCATTCTAGTGTTTTTGTCATCTGTTAATGTTACAAAGTATATTTATGTTCACAAAACAGCTGAAAAATCACCAGCAAAATTTCTCCTGAATTACAACGTATTTCCAAATTTGACGTATTGAAAATTAACAAAACGTTCATATGTACTAATGAAATCCAAAAATAAAGGCTTCAGCAGTAACAAAAATTTTAACAGTTTTTCTTTTAACACAAGGCTCCTAAAAAAGCTATTACTGTTAGAGTAGAGCCCTTTCCAGAAGTGAATATAAGCGTTAGAGACCCCCTGTCTTCTGCATGTGAATAAATAAATAAGTGAATAAAGAGAGATGAGAGTGTTGTCTAGGCAGCGGGGGATGGGGGTGTCAGAGAGACAGAGAGAGAGCGAAAGAGAGATAGAGAGAGAGAGAGAGAGAGAGAGAGAGAGGGAGAGAGAGAGGGTACAGGCCACAGGCCACTGAGGCACTGGCGTCTCCAGTCGCCCCTGGCAACCATCACGGTGCTGTGTTCTGGAATAGACAGGCCCCGCACAGCACGGCAGACGGAGCTAATGATGCGCAACAAAAAAGATCATTTCACTGCGATCTTCAGGAAGGGTGCACAAGAGCAAAAGCAAGTTAGGGAGAGAGGACAAGGGGGTGACCCTTGGTTGTGAAGGGGGGGGGGGGCATAAAGGGGAGGAAAAATGCAGCACAAATAAGTGGATGTCCTGAAGTAGTAATCTGTAGAAACATCAGGTTTGTATGTGATAATATCACAAGTTCACAAATGGGCTCCAGTACTTATTTCTGATCCTTGAGGCCAAAGCATAACAATGAAGCAGGAACTTGCTTTTGGATGCAGACAGATATACCCTGTGCGACTCAAATTCGGTATGATGTCATGAAAGACTTCCTAAAGGTCACATTTCTGAATACAAGTAAGCCAGGAATGTTTCATAAACATTCAGTTATGAAAGCTACATGAAGACTACAATTATTAAATACAGTATGTGTAGGGAACTGAGATACAAATGTACATTATAATGCTTACAATACAGTTCATTTAACAGGTGTGCAGACTCAAATTAAACCAGGCTTTTGCTGTTAATAACATTTAGAAATTGTAGCTTTGTGAGATGGTCCTATAAATCTATTACATTTTCACACAACATGAAAGGCTACCCCAAACCCACACTAAAATGGGCATAAAATAGCACGTATATAAAAGGACTTGCTGTTGTACCTTTGAGTCATATCCAAACTGAAAATAAACTCTATTGCTCCAACTGTAAGGCTAAACATTTGAACTGTAAAGGATTGCAAGTGATGCTCTGCTTTGGGAAAACTGAACTGCAAAGCAACAGTAATAATGTAATGGAATGACAACAATGTCTTGGGCAGACTGTGGGGTGTCTCTGATCCGGAACTGGGAGAAACATAAGGGGTGGGGAAAAAAACAGTTAAACCTATACCCTGGCACCCACATGCATGCTGGGAGCAGAACCACAAAACCAACATTTGAATAAGAATGAACAAATACTATAAATCATTTATGGACCCTCAGTCGTGCCTGGATGTCAGGGCTGTGAGACAACTAGAATCCCTGTCCAGGTTTCC
The DNA here is from genome assembly GCA_025773905.1 of Chitala chitala. NCBI lineage: Eukaryota > Metazoa > Chordata > Actinopteri > Osteoglossiformes > Notopteridae > Chitala > Chitala chitala. The sequence continues at coordinate 184,683 of JABJVR010000017.1, read as the reverse complement.
TAGGGTATCTCTCCACATCTTAATTATGTGATGGGGAGGGGGGGGGGTGTGGCACAACAAATCAAATCGCGCAGAGCCAACTGTGTATTTCCCACAATGCTGTTTGGTTTATGACTGGAGACTGGCAATCGACGGGCCTGGATAAAATGAAAACAGTGAACACATCTACTCGAGCAGAGACAGGAGGACAGGTGATATATAGTCAAATATAATATTAACTTAAAAAACCAGCCGTTAAGAAGCAGATCCCAGTGTAGGGAGGAAAGCTGGAGCTGAGCGCAGGGCTGTAATGCGGAGAGAGTCATGCCCTTCTCTTAGAGAGGGCTGCCTCGCCAGTGCAAGTCCTCAAGTCTCCAGGCTAATTTAAAATATTATAATCATTCAATAATGTCATATTCACAGCCATCAAAAATCATTTAAGAAACACCCGCTGTCCCAAACACTGTCCCGACAGAAAAAAGAGATTTATTTTATGCACCCTCTGTGGATGAAATTAAACTGAAAGGGCTGCCCTGAAGCGATGCAAAACCCCCCAATGCTTTTAGCCCGTTTTGTCCTCCTCCCGAGTTCACAGTGGTACCGAACACTGACACGGCCCTGTTGTGAGGAGAGGGAGGGCAGCATGAGACAAGAAGGAGACGGCAAAGGAGACAGGCAACCTGATGTCCAGCCTCGACGGGTGCCACCCACAAAAGGGTCTCGTGAGTCATCACGCGAAGAAAGGGCAAGTACGCGCAGCAGAAAAGGGTCCATCCCAACACCCCCCTGCAGGCAAGAGGAGGCGGGACAGTTGAGGCTCAACACAGACACGGCCCGCATTACAAGGCCCGCATTAGTCAGGTTAGCAGAGATAACACTATCAGAGCAGTCCCCCAAGACCCAAGCCGCTGGCCCCAACCCGCAAGCAAGGCTGGCGTGGCTTGGCTACCCGGCGCATTAACTGCGATTACAGTGACCTTCAGTATATCAGCTACCCTTATTATAGTACACTGGTCCCTAGGGCAAAGACATGGGGATGGGGGGGGCTAACGGTTACACCAAAGAGCCTGCTCTTAGAAGACAGTAACGCACTCACCTTCCAGTTTCTCCACTGTGTAGATGTTAATACACAAGTAAATACACAAATGAAAGATAATATATTTATACATTTACAATTTCTGAAAAGACAAAAATGCCCTCCACTAAAATACATTATACATAGTAAATAAGAATATAGATGAAAACGCTACATTAAAGATTTTCACAAATAATATCAATCCATCCATCCATCCATCCATCCAGTCTCTATACCTCTTATCCAATTCAGGGTTGCGGGAAGCCTGGAGCCCATAGCAGGAAGCACAGGGTGCAGAACAGAACTCTTCCCTTGTTGCCAACCCACCACAGGGCCACAAATAATATATCTTTAAATATACTTTGAAAAGACAAAAAAAAAAAATTAGTCTAAAATCAAGAACATCCTTCCAATCACATGGGGCTTGGCCATGGCTCCTCTGGGTAAATGTTTTACAGCAATCACTACCCTTGTCGTCTATTTCACCCTCATTGGCTCAGCTCCCTAAGCCTCCATCCTTTGACTATGTGTGGGTGGGTGGATCACCCCCCTAACTGCTAATGCCACCAAGGGCCCCTGAGGTAACAGATGTCCCACTGAGCACAGTCCATTCCCTCCCCTGATCACTTTGTGCTGCTTTAAAAATATCCATTATAAATGACAAGTTCGCCATTGGTAGCTCAGGGGTGTCAGCCCTAAAGTCGCCGCCTCCCTCCTCGGCCAGTAGGGGATACCGTGCACTTGACCATTCTCCAGGGGTCGGCGGCAGAGGTTATGTGTGTGCGTGAGGTGATGTATCTGCGTCTGAGGAGAGGAGACGTGTGTCATCCAGACAGAAGTAAAGGTAACAAGAAAAGTGGGCTGTGAGGGTCCTTTTCTCCCATCAATCTGAAGCTCAGTGGACAACGACTTGGGCCCCTGGGTGTGGACGGAGCCCTGTACAGTGTCCCCTGTGTGGAGGACTTCTGCTGGTTAACACACCACACAGTAGAGTAGACTACCATTTTTTCCCCCCTCAGAGAGCATGGACTACCATATCTGTGGAATATAACTAAATAAACATCTTTAGCGGTCACTAGATGGTATTCTACTAAGGATTATGTATTAGCTGATATTAAACAAAGAAATATTAGATAAGTCAAATACAACAATAGGCTTTATCACCATGGTTGTAAAACCAAGATGACTGCAAAAGTAAATCCATGAAAAATCCATGAAAATTTACAGTAGTTTCTGTTCATAAGCAAATTAAATGCTTGTCTTACAAAAGCAGAATTAAATGCTTTTTATGTAAGATTTGTCGTTCCCTTAAAGGACAAACCTGACTTTCTTCACAGAGATTGAGTCCCAGCTCAGGTTAAAAGGCAGCAGCTGAATGCATCCTGCCCATGCGTTTCCACGTCTTAATTAGCTCAGGCCTTAGGGTATCACGCGTGCTTGCTGCGTGCCTGCTGCGTGCATGTGTGAGACGAGTAACTTGTTCCACGCACGAAAGGTGTAACTTCAAAAATCACTGCAAGTGACTGGAGCCCGGCTGCGTGCTGTACCAGGCCGTCTCTAGAGTGAAGTATGCGACACGAAAACACAGCGTTTCCAGCCAGCTCGGTGGCGATGACGGAGCGGAGCAGCTAGCCTATTAGCTACTCACTCAACAGTTACAGGTTACTCTTTCCCTGGAGAGTGACAGTCTTTTAAGAAATGTAAGACGTTAGTGTATAAATTATGTCTTTTGCCAACTGTCAGGTTGTCTGTATTGTTCTGTGAACTTGTTGTAGTACCAACTGCAGCTGCTGTAGGTTTTGCATTATAAAGGCAGCAAAATGTTATGTACCATGGGAGGCCAAGGGAAGCCACGCTTCCCCACAAGATAAACTATCAAAATGCGTAGTGGAAAACATATGTAAATACTTTGATGTATAAGC
>JABJVR010000017.1:150597-177953 GCA_025773905.1 Chitala chitala | reverse complement strand
GACATGCATCAGTGCCTCTCTGAGTGCAGTCACTGTACCAGACATGCATCAGTGCCTCTCTGAGTGCAGTCACTGTACCAGACATGCATCAGTGCCTCTCTGAGTGCAGTCACTGTATCAGACATGCATCAGTGCCTCTCTGAGTGCAGCCAGTGGCAAAATTTTATGCTACCTATCTTAGAATTTTCTATTTATAAAAATAATAATAGCTGTTGTCAAAAGTCAGGCTTTAATGTATCCATTGCTTTGTTGGCATGAGGTGTGCCATTTCATGTCCATTCATTGATTTCCGCTGAGTCCCTGTACTTTTAAACTGTCATTTTAGAGGTTTTTGTTATTAGTATACAAATGTTCAGTCAAAAAAAAGGAACAGAGGACAACATATTGATAACATTCATCTTCTAAACTAACCTGCTAAAAAGGAAACATTCCACATAAATTTAACAGAGCCATGGATTAGATGAGGACAGTGCCCAGGAGTGATGTCACTGAAGAAGAATGCTGATCTTCCTCACATTCGCTTTGAAAAGAAGACGAAAACAAACAAAATGTCAAAGGAATGCGCATTGCGTGTTTAGAGGCTGCATACTTCGATATAAAAATTTTGATCACGATGTAAAAGCGAGTTTTGATGTGCCGTGACACGAATGTGGTTTTCAGGACATTTTTTAAGCATTACCTCATAAACTGCAAAAATGTACACACCCCAACCAGCAGGTACTTTTGTGGAGATAAACAAAAAGTGCCAGAAAGAGTTTTTTTTCTACTCAGTTTTGTTGTGTCTTGGTAATAGGAAATGTTCTTGGTATGCGCCTCCCTGTGCCTTATAGAAACATGTTGCTCTGTTACTGTAACAGTAAACAAACACTGGAAAACAGGTTTGTGCACAAAACAAGAAGATGCCCTTTTCAGTGGAATTTCTTTGTATGATGCATTACTGAAAAAAGCTTCACCATGAAAGTGCATTTAAACAGTACAGATTTTGGGTAATTTTTAAGGATGATCTTGCCCCTATGAAGGGCGGCCACCAAAGACAACTTTTTTTTGGCTTTGCCCATCATAAAAAAAACGAGGTGGCAAGTGTTTCTGTGTGCAGGAGAGGAGCGAGACAGAGCTGAGGTCATGTGATGTCCTAGGGGTCAGGTGCCGTACTCGCACAGCACTTCTCTCTCAGTCCTGCGGCAGAGAATCCAAATGGTCCTCTGGGAGGGATATGGGTTTCAAAGAAACTGTCAGTCACTCTTGGGGCTAGGAGCTAATGAACAGAGGCTGTCCACACATTACAATTCATCCAAAAAAAACTCTGGTCATCTTACGGCTTTGTTCTTTACACATGAATTATAGGTGGATGTTTTTACTGAGATAATCCAGGTGAAATCAAATCTCAGCTCCCGATGCCACACCTTGGAGGTTACTTTCTGTAAAACTATGCCACCTCTGGCAAAGAGGTACAGTGAAACTTGTCTGATTAAAAAAAAGCAAAAGATCAGGCTGAGTTAATATGATCTCACACAAGCTTGGGAAGAATGAATTAAATATGGACAGGTGACCACTTGGAGATGGGCATCGGAGTCACATGTTTTATGTTCTTATTTAGCATTTCATTACCATGAGTACACTTGTGGGAAAGGTTTTTAAAACCATGTCTTCCTGCACTTCTTGAAGGTGAAGAATCACAGGGTAAGATAAAGAATGTTTTGAATGTCTGATTAAAGATTTATGAAGCCTGTTTATCCAGAAACATACTTTTTTGGGTCTGACTTCAGTATTTGCCAAAAACAATGGTATGACATATTAAAGGGTAGGGTGTGTGTTTGGATTGCATGCCTGGCATCCACAACAGCAGCCCTTTTATGTTCCATTTTCTCATAAAAATGGCTGGCTCACAACATTCCTCTTTTTGGCACGTAAATGTACAACGAGATAACCGTTCCATGTTAAATCAGAACCACAATGGCCCCATTATCAAACTAGCCGGTTTGGAGATTGAGAGCTTGATTGAGAAGTTGATGTTGAAGAGAGAAGAAGGGGAACAAGCAGCTGGTTTGACCTGAACATCATTATTATTTAACACGGAAAACACCAGGCACGGAAAACACCAGGCACATAAAAATCTGGTGACAACCACCCACCTCTGATACTCACAAAGATATAATAAAAATGTTGATCATGTTGATAAAACATATAAAAAAGAAAACATTTGTTACAACGTATTTCGCTATATCTTTTAAAAGAGCAGTTTGTTAATCACAAGCGTCTGAGTGCATGAACTAAATCTGAAATGGCTCACCTCAGTCGGCATCCTGTTAAATGAGGCCAAGCTGCTCTTTAAAATTTGACTGAAAAATAAAATAATCGAGCATGATGCATTGAAGTACCTGGCGGAATTCCCCCGTTGGATCAGGGCGTATGGTAACCAGGACGTTATTCAGCTGTGTTACCACAGCATGGAGCGTCTTTTTAGTGCTAATCAAACACTGTCACGTTTGCGTACGGATTGATCTGAAGGCTGTTGCTCGGGGCGCTTCACGCACTGCCTTTGTAGCCAAGGCCCTTTTAATCTAGGAAAGTCAAACTTCTGCTTCCTTTCTGTTTTGCAAAAAAAATAAATAAAAATAAAAAAATAATAATAACATAAATGAAAATAAAATGAACCAGAACATCATGTACAGCGTACAGTCATTGGCCCCGCAAACCACAGGGTACTCGTTTCAGTTCCCAGGAAACCCTCCATTACACAACAAAACTGGCAGTGTTAAATTAACACTGAGTGTGTAGACCCATATGAGCACTCTCAGTGTTAAATTAACACTGAGAGTTTAGCTGTGTGTAAGATTATTTCTTAAACGTTTTTAAATAAATAATTCTATAGCAAGGATTTTCTGAAGTATTAAATTCCCCTCTGCCTCCCTGTGTTTACTCCTCAGCCACTTTGTATGAACCGAATCTTCCTTAATCTCAGCTGCCTCCCCCACCTCCTGTTACAGTGACCACACAGGACCCTGAATGGTCCTTTTCGTCTACCGAACAGCACATGCCCTGACAACGACTACAACAAGTATTGGACCTTCTTGCCACTGAGAGGATACTGTTGCAGGTATAACTGCTTCCAACCCTTTCAAGGCCCGCTGTACCTTCTCCTCCAACCAAACAGCCAAAAGTGCCTGCAGCTCCTCATTGTGCCAGTTTTGCACGCTTTCCATCTTGAATTGCATTTACAACAAAACCAAACAGTACATCAGCTTCACTAAGCACCTGCACCCAGCAAAGGAACCTGATCACTCATTTCACTTCTTTACTGTGATGTAGTCAAGTTTACTTCAGAGTGGAGTCCGAAAGGCTTGCTTCTGAGCAGGGCCCGTGCAACACGGTACAGTCAAGTAAACGAGCAATGGAAGAACACCTGAGAGGGGCACAGTATGGAATTAAGACCTTCAAAGTATAGACAAGTGTTCTACTAGGTGTTTGTATTAGCTTTGTAATATGCCCAACTGTTAAGAGTTTTAAACTAAAACTGTCAGTAGGACACATAAGCAGACAACAAAACAGCATTAAGTTTCATTGTAACAGAGGAGCAGAACCCAAAATGACTAAAAGGTTTTTTTATTAGTCTCATTTGAGGTTCAAACTGAATGGTTACTGTGACGCTGTAGAGTACTACATCACTCTGGGGGGGGGGGGGATTTACAGTGGGACGGTAGCTACTGAGCAAGACTCTGTACCCTCAAGGGTTTCAGGCCTCCTGTGTTGCCATTGTACCAGTGGTGCTTAAACATCTTTATCTTAATATGTCTGGCAACCACTTTGATAAGATTGATTACTCTGACAAAAAAAAAGTTTAAAGTTGGCTCAACATCTCGCACAACAAGTAAAAGGAGAGATCACAAAAGAATTTTTTAAAACTTACGTATTGTTCCAGATAAAAGCTACGGTTTGGCTGTGATGTTAACTTTCTATACTGTATAACGCACACGAAGAAACGCTGAAAACTAATTTCTGTAGTTAGTACTTCAATACTGCGATAATTGTTCCGAAATTTTGCGCGTTTATCAAATCAGCCCCATCGCATATTTTTAAAAATGTTTTATCATTTAAGAACACATTGGAGCCTTCTTATTCTGTCTTAACTGTGTTATCAGACACATAATGCGATCAAACTTTAATCTCGTTCCAGATGTCGCACGAACTTTGGTTCTTTTATCTCTTCACAATTTCAAAGGACTCAAACTATTTTTGCGTTTATTCTGTGAAATAAAATCCAGCTGTTTTATTTTAGTGGTGCGTATGACAGACGGTCTGAGAGCAAAAAAGAAAAAAAAAACTTAAAATGATTAATAACTCTTATCAAACTGCTGCTTTTTACTTTTTTTTTTTTTTTTTTTTTGATTTTGTACAAAAAAAGTCACACACCCTGAAACTTTTATAAAGTCACCAGCTGTTTGGATACTAAGAGCGAAAATGATATAGTGTAATGAAAACTGTCTGTTGTGAGTGTGATGAAGCTGAAGTCTATAGGGACGGCCTGTCTTGTGGAGGACCCTTATGCTGCACATGCAGGTCTTACAGAACCTGTAGTTTGGAGCTGCTATGCTGGGTTTAAGTGCTGCTTCTTCAGTTTTGTGTCTAATTAATATGGTTTTTTTGATCTCGAGTTGGGTTCTGTGAAAGACAGCGTAACTACAAACCAATGCCTTTGAAACACAACCCATGTATAAAAATAAAGAACATAATAAACAATTCATCTTAATTTCTGCTTTGAAAAAAAAAACGTATACAAAATGTAGTAGCAGAGTTTAAAAAATACCTTATTGCCACATTTGTCCACAACGTTTGACCGCAATTTAAACATGCGATTTTTGCAATTTGTTAAAGTGCTTTGGCCTCACAGTTCTTTAAGAGATGAAAAGGAAACTGTATCGCAGTTTATTATTCAAAGCTTTATTAATTGCTGTGATCCAGAATTAGGATTAATGCGTTTTATTTATTGACTGTGAATCAATCAAAAATGTATAATAATCATAATCATAATTATGGTGTTTCGTTTTACTCTGTGCTGACAAGAAAAAGGCAAGGCCTGGATTGCTATAAAAGCGTGTGCAGATGCCACTGGTCAGCTCAAAGGCTTGTTGGGGACACGTGCATTGGAGTGGCTCTCTGCAATATTTTATTGGAAAATTTACACCATTGGTGTGATTTATTAGAATCAGCATCACACACTATGCAGTAAAACCCTAATTGTTTCTTTCGGTTTTAAAAGTCCACCGTCCATTAGACATGCAGTTTGCAATAAAGAGGCTTTTTAATCAACCTTCTGAGGTTCCGACGATCTGACGTGAGAGAGTGCCATCACGACCGGTTCTTTTATTTATTTTCTCATATTTTAATTAGTCGTTTAGTACCCACATTTATCCATATGACCTACATACCTTGTGGTTTTACACTCAACCTGTTTTTTTTTTTTTTTTTTGTGTTTTTTTTTACTGCTACGTCGTTCACCTGAGCTGTTCAGGTTAAAAACCTCGGTCAGGAGACCAACAGCAGAACATTTAACAGAAGCTGCACCTGTAGCCTTTTGATCGTAAGTCAACTTCCTTAGCCACTGTGCCACCTCCTGGTGAACTGCATATCTATGTCTTTTCACATCCAGGTGGCATCAACTTCACTGTCACACAGGAGCCCCCCTAGTAAATGAGAACCGCCCTGTCACATTCGTACCATTGTGTTTTCTTAATGCTAGGTGGTGCAATCTATGCTCAATGACAATCTCGTGTGAATTGCAAAAAAAAAATTTTAAACACTCATTACAAAATTTCATTTTGATTATGTTTTTTTTTTTTCTCTTTCTGCATAAATGACAATAATACAAATTAGTTATGTACAGCCTTTATAAAAAAAAACCATGGTGTCCATCTAAGCAATCTTCTCTACCTGAATGCCTTCCATTGACAAGAACATAATTTCAAACACACTCAGGCCATTGGATGCATAAAGACTCAGTCTGCTGCAGAATCTTGAACTTTGTGTGCTAAATGTAAAAAAAGCTAAACAAAAAAAACACCAGTGATCACGCCCTGTGTCACCATGAGGAACGTTACCCCATGAAGACATAAGGAAGATCTTCAAAAGTCAATATTTAAGGATTTGTGTTATTTAAATAATGACAGAAGTATCTCATGACTAAAATGTATTAAAAACTGTCTTCAAATATAAATATTATACAGCTTCAGGTGAAAGGCAAACAGAACATTTTTTACAATGTCCTGGTTCAGAGCTTAATAACACATAATCCTGGGCATGCCTTCATAAACACTGCACAATCTTACCTGTCATCTGGCCATAAAATAACTTGTTTTGCAGACTGAGTTTTCCTTTTTTTAAGTATACCAACCCACTAAAGTATACCAACCCACTAAAGTATACCAACTGGTTATAGTTGACACCCAAAAAGCACCATGGGGCTCTTGTTCAAGACATTTTATATATCTGAACTAAAAACGCAAACTGATATTTTCTGAGTGTACATTGTTGGTACAACAATGATTAGCCTCTGTTAATCAGGTCCTGCCCCTCAGGATGACTGACAGCTTCCTCAACAGACCCCCCCCCCCCTCCCGCTGGCTAATCTGCTTCACACTATCTGTGAGCAGCACTTTGTGGGCCTCTTCACTGCCCTGGTCCGTTATCCAGACCAGGAGCAAAGGAGCTCTATTTATTTAGCTTAGCCCTCTTACTGTGGGTCCAGCAGAATGGTGCACACACCCAGGGCAGCCTATACCCACTGTATTACACCACTGCTCCTGGATGGACCATGGGCAAATGGGACCTTGTGACCGACCCCTTGCCTCCTCAATTCATTCTCTGAGTGGACCAGGTGACCCTAGCGCCACCTCAGCTGCCCAGTGGCGCCATAAATCCCACTGGCAACATGTGCAGGATAGTGCTGGTAATTAATAAAACCCCCATTACATGCCTCATGGCCGTTGTTTGCTATTTCAACACCCCATTTGTGCCACGATTACAGTCATTATCAGTCACCACCATTAATTTTCCAACTGATGCCAGAACTGCATACTAATAAATTGGGCTCTAAAATTTTACCTTTCAAAGAGTTAGAGTTGGACCGAAGCCAGGAAGTGCCAGCCCTGATTAGGAGTCTTCTGGTGACTCTGAAAGACTCCTTTGACTGGGAGCTGCTGCATCTTTGGAGATAGTTCAAATTTCCCCTTTGATTATTTCCTTCGCCACCAAAATGAATCTTTATTAAGCTTAAATCCTAAATAAAATGAAATTAGCAGACTGCAAAATATTGCTTTCTTTTCTCAACATATTCCCTGGTGCCTCCATGCAAATTATAATGCTTATTTATGTAAATGAGGTGTCGTCCTTAATTAGTTTTGCTTGAAGGCATTAAAATACATGTATTCTTTACCCAAAAATTATTTGTTTTGTTGCTCACCCCAGTTAAGTTCAAATTGACTGATTATGCCAAATAAAAAGCTTTATTCAGTTTACAGTTTTTTGTTTTTTCCCTTTTTCTAGAATTATCTTCCCCGCCCACTTAGCAGGAAGCCTTGGGGCTTCTGAAATTGAGACGGTGCACAATGAGCTACGTCCTCCTTCCACCAATCAGGGCCAGGTGTTGCAATAAAGCAACCAATAGCTACCTATAGTTCATTTACTCTTGTAACCCATAGCACCATGAGATGCACTCACTTGCTCAGTGCTTCTTTATATGTCATAGGGTCATGGGTCAACTGAGATTACTTTTTTAAATGTGTTTTTGCATATATTTTTCAAACCCTTTGTAACAGTCTGTACTGACAAAGCAAATGTATTTTTCCTAATGTAATGATTCATGACACACACACACACACACACACACACACACACGTACACCCTGCCCCTGTTCAAACATTTTGTGCAAGTTATGTTATCAGTCACGAGCTAATTCCACTGTAAATTCAGTCTCATTGACTGTGAAAAACAATGACCTCTGTTATACCTTCCACATCCCTCTTTTCACCTTTATTTTAATGTTTCCTTCTAAAGATCCACGGCTTTATGGTAAATGTTCTGCTGGATATGTGTCTAAGTGTATATATAAAGTAGGGTGGGGGGAGGTGAGGTTTATTTTTATGTGTTAGCTGGTGTTGTACTGTTTAGTGTTGAGTGACTACTGAATGAGACACTGAACTATACAACCAATAGATGCTTCTGGGGCTTATCAAGTTGTGGTAACAGGCCTACACCTTACTGAGCCTTACTGCACTATATCATGTGTCATGTACCTTACTGCAGCATACTGTGCATTTCTGTACTACTGTACTATATTGCACTATGCTACTGCACTATAATGCATGTTGCTACACTATACTGTGCTACTACACAACTGCACTACACCACATGTTACTGCACCTTACTGTGCCTTACTGCACTGTTCTTCATGTTACTGCACCTTACTGTGCCTTACTGCACTGTTCTTCATGTTACTGTACCTTGCATGATACTGCACTTTATTACACTATGCCACGCATTACTGCACCTAACACTAGATTCCTGCTGAACTAGCAATCACGCCCCTCGATCAAGCTAGCTGACCTGTACATCCTGCAAGACTAGACTGCCTTACTCTGACAGCCACCAAGATTAACCACAAGCAACACGACTACAGAGCTTGTATTAGTTTTGCTTTTATTACTGGTAAACAGCCGATTGTTTTGTTCTTTGCACAATGTATTTCTCAAAGTGAATGACATATAAACCTTTTTTTTTTTTTTTAACAAAGGGAAGGTAAGCCAGCATTTGACGCATTACAAAATCCCTTTTCAAATCTGTCACACATAACATGGATACCTTCACTGGATTATTAGAAAAGTGGTTACATGTTGAGCTCTTCATTGTTTACCAGTTTACCTCTCACAGGGTGTGTTTTACAATTATACCAAAGGCCAAATGCTGCCTTGTAATCACAGAACTCCTGGTTTCACAATAATCAAAATGAACTATTTTTATAAAGGGTTTTACCGTTTACCCCACAAAGGGACCTTTGCTCATATTTCAGTGAAAACATCCTGATATATTATGCATTGGAAATCTTCTGAAAATGTCTTTGATATCTGATCAGGAGCTGAACCACTGGTATAAAAATAAATAAATGAAATCCATGTACTTTGATACCCAGTGGTTCGCTCTGACTCTTCCACAAATGTGGCAGCAATATGCAGAAAGCTCTGTGAGCCAAGAGGAAATTCCACATGTGACAAGGAAGGAGCTGGGTGTCGTCCACCCTACTCTCCAACCAACAGGGGGCCTGGCCTCTGTAGCCAGGGGGGCGAGCGTAACAGTGGATCACATGGTGGTGACGGGGTCGGGAGGGAAGCCCTAGTGTACAGCAGGATCCACCCTCACATCTAGTGTCAGTCAACTTCTCAGCATGACCCCACCCACTGCTTCATCTTCCTGATTGGCTGCCCACAAACAGCCAGTCTGTTCCAGTTTGGATGAACAGATCGGAGAGACACGATTAGGGCATGTGCAAAACGTGGTTATTAGGTGACATTTTAAATGTCCTGAAATATCAGCTTGTTTAATAGTAAAAGGGCCAGGTTTGGGTTGTACGAATACTTGTTTGTGTGTGCATGTGTGTGGTTTTCCACACTAAAGGTACCTTTGAGCTCTTCAACAGGTTGTCTCTATGCATGTGTGTGGATTTGTTGCACATTGTGTATGTGCATATGCATTATCATGGAAATACCTACTATAGCACTGACATCCCTGTACACACACACACACAGCACGTGGTAGCTGTGTTCACGCGTAACTCTCTCTGCCTCCCTGCACCAGGTGACTCCCAGGTAACGTAGGGCAGGTTGCCAGGTGCTTCATGGCCCTGGGCACAAATTTCTGCCAGTCTCCCACATGTAGGCTGTAATTACCGGAGATGTACACTGGGAGCTGAGCCTCGCAACAACAGGATTGTGCCATAAAACACACTTTTGGGGCTCCGATCGTGCGAGGAAGTATTAATGAGGCCTTGGCGGAGCATGGCACTTTTCCATTTGTCTTGTGGAAAATATGTGGCTGGAGCACCTGGTGCTCACCTTGGGCACAGGAGTCTGAGCAGCGCTCACCAGAACAAAACAACACTGCCAACTACCACGTTACACAACAGCAAAGAACACACTCATGCAGCTTTATTATAGTTATTCTTAATGTTAGAGATATTCTTAATATACTCATCCATGTAACATAGCAGCGTGATTGAAGCGGTCCATTGTTAACACGTACTGTGTAATCACTGTTGAAATTAGCGGCTACATGTTCAGAAGGGGACTATTATGATGTGTATTTCGGAATGAAACTTTACTGTGCTTGTCATCTTACTCTTTTCATTTTACACGCTCCTGGTTTAGCATATGCCACATCGTTTGTATGAAAAATCACACTGCGAAATTAAACTCCTTCAAGACCCTGATGAAGGGTGCTGTGCTGGAAGGGACTCTTGCTTACACAAGGACTTACGTGTTCAAGTGAGAGGTAAACTGGTGAAATGTCTTTCCATTGTGATTTCATTGGAAAACTACAGCCATGTGTTTTTCTGGCTAAATAAATCTGGCTGACTGAGATGTAATTGTGATATGGACACAGGGATGGAGAATTTATTTGCTGAGATAATTCTGCGGGCTCCTCTAATGCTGAGAAGTGACTTGTGTGAGAGGAGAACCATTGTCTATAGGCTGACCTTTCACCTCTTGCAAAACTATCATACTGGTGGCAGTCCTGCATAGTTAATGACTATTTTGATTTCAGATTACAGAGTCAGTGCTGTGGTGGGAGATGCTGGCTACTAGCATCTAGGTTCATTTGCATGTGTGAGAACTGTTTCACACTTAAGGTAACTGGAACAAGTAAAAAAAAAAAAAAAAAAAAGAACTAAATGGAAATATTACGCATATCAATCTCTGAGAGGGAGTGAGAGCAAGAGAAAGAGAAAGCAGACTCAAGTATTGGAGGGAAAACAGCATGAGTTTATGAACAGAGCAAGGCAAACTGGCTTAAAGGTGACTCTTTACAATGTAATTATAATAATAAAAATGTTGTCATCTCAAGCAACGAACACATTCCAAAGATGCCCTGTAAAGTGAAAATTCATGCCAAATTTGCGCATTTGCATGTGCGTCTGAATGCATCCGTCCCCATGCCAACATATACATCGAAATGCCAAAGCTGTATGTATGGGTGTGTACCAGATGCATGTCTGGAGTTTGCTTGACCTTGACTGCTGGGTGTGTTTCAGAAAACGTAACGTTCAGTCATATTATTCCTATTCCCATATTATTAGTCTTAAATACATTAGGATATTATTTTTATACAGATCTTACTGTTGGGAGATGACCACAGAACATTGTGGATGCTACCTTAAGTCTAAAAAAAGGTTTACCTCAAAAAAGTAGAAAGAAAACTTTGTTTTTTGATCAGTGTAATAAAAACGTTGTCTCTGAACAAAAGGTCTTCTTTCCTCAGCTCACTGCTTACAGGTTTGACAACAACCTCCCCTACCAAAAGTCTTGTCAACCAGCAGGTAAAAATCTGGTTATATTAGTCAAATCAGTTCTACGTTTGTAGTCCCCGCTCTCAAATGTGCAATGAAGGGGCTGCATGAGGGTTAGGATGATATGCAAATGAACAACAGCTGGTGATTGTTATGTTAGTTTGATGTTTTGTTTTGTTTTTTCTCCCTGACTTTTTAAATATTTAATTCTAGGGACGGCGGAAAAAAACAGGCAGTACATTGTTTCAAATACCCTTAGGATAAAACCTATGCATAACAGACATAAAGTATTTACTCAGTACCATATATTTTCTCAGTGCAATCAAACACATAACGTGGCAAATGGCGGTAGGGGGGGTAGACATTTCTTGAAATACACACTGATGTTGCTGCAGTCAGTTAACAAGAGTATCTTAGATGAAGGTCATTTATCACCATCTAGTTTTAGAGAGCGCTGTTTGTCAGGCATACTGTGGCCACCACAGAAGAGTGAGGATTCTTTACAACTGCACTTTGTCTCTCCGTTCAAGCCGTGCCGTGACTGCTGTGGCTTTATTTTTTTCAAGCACCCCCCCCCCCAACACCTTACCACCAAAAGATTTACAACAATCTGAAACGAAATGAAGCGTCCACAGAGATATCTGAAAAACTGCAGGGCAGAAGCAGACTTTACGTAAAACCGAAGTAGGAAACATTTTTGGATGTTACACAATAAAATTATATAATACCACAAAGACCAAAAATGCAGATGTTGTCCCATAGGGGCCTTTGGGGTTCCCCCCTGAGTAGCCAGACTTCCTGCAGCCTAACCCCCACCAGCCTGTGTGTTATACCGGTCACACCACCCAGCATCTGTTTATCTTACTGTCATTTTATACGTGTTTGGTCATCACCCTGTTGAATAGCTTGTGTTTAAATACAACACGAGTGGTGTTAAGTGTTCATTCGCTGATCCACGGATCACACTGCCGAGCGTGAAGTGTTGGGTATGATCACTGGGGTCAGACCGCATCGCTGATTACATCACTCGAACTGCACAACTAAAAACACGACATGACTACCCCCTCTCCACCCAACCCTAACATACAGACAGTCACACACACACACACACACACACACACACACCCTAGCTCCACCCAGTATTATTCATACCAGTTGAACGGGAAAGGACATTTTAAAAAGATATGCAGCATTCTCTTTTTAAATGAAAAAATAACCTTGTTGGCTTTCTGGAAGCCACAAGAATTCGAGAGAAAACAAAGCGCCTGTCAGGGCTAGCGCTCAAGACGTGCAGAGCTTCTGGCACGGCCTGCAAAGTCATAAAAATATTTCCCTTTTTATTTAATGTTGCCTGTAATTCATCGGCAGGAAAAGCTAATCAATAGCGCCGTAATGAAAACTTGAGCCATATTTTATTTTGCTGCAAAAAAGGACCAGATCAGCGTTCTGCGGGCAGCGCTGTGGGCAGCGTTCAAGCTGGAGCCCGGGACCCCCACCCCCCCGGCACACGTGCACCAGGCTTACAACATACCTTATATACACGCTTGTTCTAACCAGAGCCGCTGTGTTGCTCAGCCAAGAAACAGGAATAAAGTGTGGTGTTTATTTATTTATTGGCCTGATCAACAGCGACAGGAAATAATTTTTTTGTGTTCCCATCTTGGTTGAATTCGCTTTAACACCACTTTATTCATAACGGGACTTTGAGACTAGGAGAAACCCAAGGCAGCATGTAATTATATTCAAATTATCTCAAGTTATTTTCTACTAAATTTCTACTTTTCTCCATCACAGGTGCTATGAAAAGGCTTCCGCAAGGTTTTCAGGCACATGTGAAGCTAAAATACAGATAATGGTACACATTATTTTTCTTTTTATACTCTGCTTTTTTTTTTCTATATCTTTCTGTTTCCGTTTGTAGATAAATGTGTATATGGAAAGTATGGTATAAACTGGTCAAGATACACATTTTCATTTTTGTGTCACACAAAAAGACACTGAGTGGAGTAATGGCTGTATGTCTACTGTGAAGGTTCCTCAGCTCAAGGAGTAGACTTGCCTGCCTTAAATATGACGCTGTTGTGGAAGTACCCATCTGAGCTTGCATTCTAATACACAGGCTTGACACAGGGTTTAGTGTTTGTTACTAGTGTCTTTACTGGTGCTAATGAGTGTCACAGAAGACCAGTGGCAGTGACATTAAGACACAGTTAAAACAGGAGAAGAAGCTGTGAGAAGAACTGGACCATCACATGAAGCAGTTTATGCTCAAGCACATAAATGGTTTTGTTCTGTAAGGTTTGCATTTAAGACACTTGCAACCAGCAAGTTGCTGGATCAAACCTCATTACAGAAACCGGTCCTGATCTTTGGTGCTGTTACTGATAGAAAACGGGTCCTTAGATTGAGTCGCTGATGTTAGCACCATTATCATATCGTTGTGTTGCGTAATTAATTTCCTGTATTAAGTAAAGCACACAGAGTGTTAATGCCTCTCTGTCGGGATTCAAGCCTGTAACCTTTCAATCTCAAAAGCTATAGCTCAAACTCAGTGCCATCTGTCTCCCGGGTGTCCATACCATACGATCGCATATGACCACATAAGAGCTTAAAAGAGCAGGGCAGGAACAGCCAAATACGTCGCACAAATCATTTCAACGCAGCTTGCGAGCGAATGCAGCTGCGCTCCGAAGCATACGGCGCGCCTCTCAGGATGGCCTGGGGCGCTGCTCGCCGTGAACTCCGCGAGAACAAGGACCATCGAAGGTGGCACCACCAGTCACTCTCCATCTGCTGCGTGAGAAACCCAAGAGCTGCTCATTCGGCGCAGCGTACGAGACAGCGGTATTTGTCAAAGAGGAATAAGGTCACTGCGAGAGCGGTGGGGGGGGGAGAAAAACAATTTTCACTGAGCTTTTTGTTTTGAGATATGTCTTTTTTGACTACGCCAGAAGGCTTTCAGAAACGGTTGTTCTCATACCGCATCTGTCACGTCGAATCATAGCCGGGCGCTGCTTCCGACGGTATCCTTTAGTCAAAGCTAATGAGGGGATGTATCAGTATTCCGTCGTATTTGTTGAGCCACCGTTTCAGCTTCATCACAATATGGCTGTTTACCCAGAGTGCAGTGCCTGCGTTTCAGGGATCCTCGGTGATGCAGTTATACATCAAGAGGAAGTTAATAACTCAAAGGTCAAGCTGTAAGAAAACAATATCTGTCTTCCCTTTGCTGTTCCACGTGCTTCTTCTCAATTTTCATTGTCAATCTAAACACAGAATATAGTCTGACCAAAAAAAAAAAGCTGTGGGTTCATAATCCTCAGAGGGCACTTTTGTTGTACCATTAAAAGTGGTGCTTCATCTCTATCCTCCCAGTTAAAAGTCCATCTATAAGACTGTAAAATTTCAACTTCTGTTGTATTGCATGGAGTGAAAGTTTTTTTTTTTTTTCATCAAGTAGTTAAATAATTCAGCAGTTTAAACAGATCCATTAGCTCACCTATGAGACTGTAACTGGTCCTTGGTGTTTTGTGATGGGATAGTAAGTTGCTGTGGACATCTTAATAAAACCTCCACCGGACAAAACATGGGGCCCTACTTCCTCGTTGTCTAAATCTCCCAGATAGACAAGTTTAATCTGCGGGACAAACCTTCCTCACAAAGCACCGTACTGTTGAAGGCACACACGGAATTTCAAATCCTACGTTAGTTACATGGCTTATGTATCAGACGCTGGTGCTACAATATACATCAGCGTGTAAAAAAAAAAAAAAAAAAAAATACTTTAGAATAATATTCACCTGGAAAAAAAAAATTGTAAGATTAATACGGTTAAAAGCAACAGCCAATCATAAATGGCAGATGATATCAGCTATTTTTCACGCTTTAGCGTAAGTGTTCCGTCGGTGTATGAAAAGGTTAGAATGACACCTGTGTTCCTTCTACACAAATAAAAGGCTCACCCTCATACGATAATATGTACTCAACACAGCAAGGAATTACCTAAATAATTATTGAATTTACATGGATGGATATTAGTTCCAAATGCCAACTATTAATTTGTCTGGGCTCAATAAGACTTCTTGAAGTCTTTAGCAGGTTATTTTCTAAATGAGTCTGATGTGAAGGGTTTGAAAATAAGAGAAATTGTTAAATAATGACAGCAATCAATTTTGAGCATACACGTTGCAGCTGCTCAACAACAGCATAAATAGTTTGCTGTATTGACTAATCAAAAGGGTAAATACAGTTTTGTTAAGATCTGTAAATTTATATTCTGAAATAATTTGACAGGCGTAAACTACACAATGTAATGTCATTAACCACCCCTCAATGTATCATCCTTATGGATACTGTGTATTCTGTCTTTTTTTAAAGTAAACAACAATGATTAAATACCTCTGTACAGCAGTCTAATGACTGTAGAATGTATAATTGTGATGTAAAATATATATAATAGAAATGTACTTCTATATATAGAAATATTGTAAGGCATCTGCAATGATGTGTCTACACACCAACTCTCCAAAGTGTCCTGTCAGCATTCGGAGTGACTTTAGAAAAGTTTGCCTTCTAATTCCAGAGCGGCTGTTCCACCCATGCTTGTCCCAGCTCTTCTCTGGTCTGTATTTCAGGCCCTCAGAGAACTGTGCAACAGCTAAACATCATTTGCATGAATTTTCTGTTTCAGTCCATGGGATGCGAGAGGTGGCATGACACGCAGGGTCCGCTGTGAGCAGCGAAGCGCTGACAGCCATACCCTGGTGTCGGTCTGATCCGAAGGATTTCTGCTCATCCCAGGACAATGTTGTCACCGGTAGTGAGCTCAGCATTAGACTGAACCAAACCTGGTTGGCTGGCCAGCTTACACAGCCTGTGTTGTGTTGAGCAACAGGACTATGCATGTGTGCTTATTTGCAAGACTGTCTGTGCATGTGTGTCGTTTGAGCTTTTCTTTTCATTTTAGGGACATACTTTGACAAAATTACCTCAAGAAAAAGCTGAACAGTTTTTTCTAAAGCGAATATCCCACTTGAAGCACACACCGCTGTTAATTAATGACCCTTCATTACTTTCACAGGTTGTTTAGCCTGCCAAGCTAACAAGCTAACACTTCACGCTCCCACACACTCCTCTTTCTGCCCCTTCTCTGGGCTTCTCCGCTGGACACTCGACTCAACAGTGCAAAAAATCTGATGTCATGTGACTTGTTATTACACTGCAATAGCCATAATTAATCCTATAAATAAGACTGGTGCAGAGCGCATACAGAAGTACCCAGAGAAACACAACACGCATGATTGATTGAACTGCATCAAGGGGCCGGGATAAAAACAACACATATCTTGCATACTAATGTGCACTTCCTGACAGAGTACAATGGTACACAACATTTTTTCCAATTCACATTCAGATGCAAACGAATATAATGTATTGTCATTCATTTATTTAGATTTCTTGTAAGTCATTAATTATTTATTAACTATATACATGTATTTCTTCATTAACATGCATATTTGCTTCACGGGGAATCTTACATATTTAAAACCTGTTATTATTTCACATAAGCACATTTTAACCTGATGGTCACAGGAATTTCGGCGGCTCTCACTGTGAGCTCTTTGGCAGTTATGCCTGGTCTGTAGGTCAGGTCCCCTCCACTGTAAGGACAGCCCTGCGCCTGACAGGTTAGACCTCATTAACAGAGGCTAATGCGACGAGTCAGTTCCTGCGGAAAGGAAGCGCATAATTTCTCAATCATCTGCAGTGTCCTCTACACGCACTTCCTCACAAGTTCTGACACCTTCTTCGCTTTGATTAGAGCGTACTGGAAGGTCTTCGATGCCACTACCTGTTCGAAGACGTGCCACGTCTTACGCTGCACACCTCCCTTGTTTTCAAATGATGTGCCCTAGGGAATACCCATGATGCCCTGCTGCATCATCTTTATTTTCTTTTGACCATCTGGAATAAACCACTTTTTGAAATCCCGTGGGAATATGCACAATTCCTTCGTCCTATACTAGGCACATTTCTCTTGTCAATTTGGAAAGGATTGGCCATGAAAGCTGTGCAAACACACCAGAGTGCCCACAAAACTATTCTTCTGTGTGCTCCTCTACTTTTCCCTGGAAATGAAAGATAAAGCTGGCAACACCCTGCATTATATCAGTTTAGAAAAACACCCTCGGTTGAGCATTCTACCTTGTTCACTGTGCAGTTGCACCTATAATGCCTCATTATATATATCTGCCCTGAAACAGGTAAATAATGGTTTTTTGGATTAAGATTTGGGCCTGGCCTCTGTAACCTTAAGGCAAATCCTTTGTCTGATTAATTTGTGCAAAATATTTAGTTGTATAAATAGCTGAAATGGTATTCATAAATGCTTTAGACAACAGAGTGGTGCACAGAAGAAAATAATATTTAATCTTTCATTTAGAAAAAAAAGAGAAAAGAACTTCAGAGGCTTTGAAAAGTGAAATGATCAGGAGTGTCTCTAATAAAGTGTAACACAGGTTTTCATGACGTGTGTGCTGAACTTGTCTCAGTCCCCAAAGCATGCGGAACAGTGTGGAGCGCTTGCATGTGCTTGCGTGAAGTCTTTGCCAACAGTGCCATGGCTGTGAGCTCCTTCGCTCCTAACAAGAGATGCTGTTCTCAGTCTTACAAATCTAGGGCAAACTATAGTGTCAGTGTGTTTGTGTGGAACAGGGTGTGCCCTAATGCCAGTCTCGCAAGGCCTGCACTGATCTTCCATGTCACACCCTGCCCCCCCAACACCAAACTCCTGGTCATCAAGAGGGGAGACCCAAAAGATGCCCTGGAGGGAAACATTAACAGAGGCAAATAAAATCTTCAAGGTGCCCTCAGAAGTGAGGGCAGTTTCAGAGCATAGTTAATTGTTGGGGATGAGTGCCAATTTATCATGGCATTTCTAACTTGGTCAGGAGCCCCGCTTCCATCTTTTTCAGAGCTCAACATCTATTTAGCTCCCCCCCAACATACCAGACAAATCTGCTAATATGAAAACGCACGTGTGGGGCGGTGATGGGGGGGGGGGGGTCTCCTTCACACCTCCCATTCACCAAATCCTTAGTAATTTCTCTTGATACGAGATGCAAGACACGTTCATATCACGATCTGTGCCACGCACCTGTGCCCTGAGTCACATCGCCTTGACTGTTTCAAACTTGCTAACAATACTGTTTTAACAATGTCAAATGTGCTGTTAAAATTCTGTGTTATTTATACAACTTGCACAAGCTTGGGAATAGGTCAACTTCCAAGGTACCCAAGGATATGGGAACAAATTTTGGTGAAAAGAAGAATGCACTTATTTTCTTATGAACACTTACAAAAAAACACACACATATACACACACACATTCACACACCCACCCAAAAGCCCTGGATATATTGTATAATGACTTGCATCAGATATAGTAAATGCATACATGCAGGAAGCTCTACATCTTCTGTAATTCTCCTCCAACTGCAATACAGATCATTCTTTCTTAACCACATCCTCACTGGAATGGCTAACAAGACGCTGCACCATATGGTGTTGTCAGGAAAATAAATAATTTGAAAATTACATGTGCAGAACACAGCAGCCTGCGCTGAAATACCAACACAGGGCTCTTCAACCTCACCCTGCTAATAAGAGCCCGGGGGTGGCTATCGGGGAGTACGCAGTACAGAGACTGCCTAACAGGATTGAGGACCACTTTGGCATTTCTCAGAGGGGGACTGGTAACCGTCTCCTCGGCTCGGGATGAAGCGCCGTGCGCCGTGTGACGATATGATCTTCAGTGCCTTTCAGCGCTTCCTGTGTGCGAGACACCCTAATCGAATGAGCTGGGTTAAGGTCAGACTGAGCTTTTAGACCAGAGTCCACTTACTGCTCTGTAATCTTTTCTTTTCTGTCCCCTCCTGTTCCCTGAGGGCCACTCTGGTGTGTGGCTGTTGTCAATGCAACGTCAGTCTCTCTCTCTCTCTCTCTCCCTCACACACACACACACACACACACACACACACACACACACACACACACACACACCTACTGCCAAGCTGAGACTTGTGCACAGTCACTCACATATACACCCTCACACAGAACACACTGTCACATGGACAAGCATGCATGAACACAAAAAAGACAAACACAGGCATATTTATGTACACACATGCGCACACACAGGAGCTGTCGGCAAGGTGACGGGCGGCCGCAGCGAGCCGCCGAGCTGGTGGAAACAGAGCAGGGCATCAGGGTGCTGATGCTGTGGCCGTCACGTCCTCCCGTGTCATCGGGAGTGATGCGTTCAGACAGCGTTCCAAAAACAGTGGCTTGGGGGGTGTGGCTTGCGGGGGGAGGCGTGTCTGGCATGGAAAAAGGGGATTTGGAGAAACAGAGGCTCATAACCTGACAGTACAGAGACCAAGTCTTACATATGAGAGAGCATGCAGCCAGCGTAGACAGCGATAACTGACACGCACTTTCACGAAAGGCAGCTCAAACCTTTCGTACATAATTTCACATAATACAATGTGTAAATGCACCTGCACTTCAGGTAAAGCACTCTACTGTCAGCTGAAGTAGCATAAACCTTGCTGTGATGTGACAAGAGCTCCTTTGGCAACACCAGGTCCTCAGTCACCACGCTGGCTGCTGTGGTTGTATATGTACATATACACACATTTTAAGTGATTTCTCAAGAACACCAATGAAGCTGTCGTTCAGTTTTCTAAACAGGTTGGCCCCACAAAATTACATTATATTACATTTACTTACTTACTTATCTCCTTGCAGTACACATGGAGTTCTTTCACGGAGCTAAAAATACCTTAAATAATATGCCACCAATAACTGTAAAAAAAAGTCTAAGCTTTGCTGGATCTTCAAACAAATGGCAGGAAAAAAACTGTGAACTGCAAACTAAGGGGTTTAAAAGGCAGTAACAGACGTGACATTTCAGCCTGCACTCCCTTTTTAAAAAAGCTGTGGTCTTTAATATTTGTAGCTCACCACAAGCCACCCTCTCCCTGTATTGTGTCATTCCCATTATGTTTGCTTTATTCCTTTATACTTTTAGGCAAAATAAATTACAAACTTGCTGTGCCTGATCATTAAATACACTCAGTCACAGATAGCTGCCTTTAATTGTCCATCTGGAAGGTATTGCAGAAAAGAGCTCAGGACAGCAGTTGAGTGGAACTTCTGGCTCGAAAGTCTGTATGCTAGATTACTGGTACTTTATATTTAAGGTTGTTAGGATAATTTTACACAGTTTATTTTCACGTTTTACGCCCACAACAGTGAAGTTGGGTTTTCAGTCTGTTTGGTAACGTCTGAAGAAGACAGTTTTGAGTGCGGTGTTCAGCTATTGAAGTTCTTGCGCTGCATTTGTTCTCTTACGGTTCATCTGCTGAACATCCTTGCAGCGTGTTTTTTCATTTTGCACATGCTGTGAATCGCAAAACAGGCAACAGCTTGGAAAACTATTCACACCTTACCTGTAGTGTTAATTTACAAAAAAGTGCATTTTTAAAGTTAATATTCTATTGGGGATAGACTGGTTTATAACTCATTTTCAACATAAATTAAAATGTATTTGTTGCCTGAATATTCAGGCCCTTGAAGTTAAAAGCAAAACTAAAGAAGTGAATGGACCTTTGTGGTCCAGTCAAACATTTAGAACTGAAAACTATAGCCAAAACTTTTAAAATGAAATTTTCCACAAGATACAAAACCAAACAGGATTTTCCTAAAATTGCCTACAAGTGTAACTGCTTCAAACAGTCATATCCATCAATCATGTTTTTTTATATATAAATAACATAATTAAAAAAAATAATACTTTCCACTCATCTACAATTCGAAACATTGAAGTGACCATGGTGGCTCCGATCTGTGGTCAAAAATGTTCTGGACATTTTTGAACTGACTTCTATACTTCTATGACATACAAACCACAAGGTTTAACACATTGCTTAGATGTTTATTATCTGCATCAAGACAGTGGAGGCAAATGGGAAAAGCAAAAAAGGTGCCCCAAGTTGTTCTACGTCGACTGTAAATCATGCCATTTTATGGCCTCTAATAAGTTGATGCAAGGCCATTTTTCTTCCCGCTTATCGTTCAAACATTTAAGGCATATTTACAAGGAACTTGTTAAAATATTTAATAATATTTAGTGGCAATTTCAACGCAGCCTGTCAGAGCTGAATTTATACCCTTTAAGTGTTTAAAAAGGCGATGACATGAATAACAAACTGTCAACGTTGCCTAATTTGCATAAGGGGGGCCATAACTCTGGTTCCTGGCATTGGAGGGGGGGAAAAAGAGGTTTTTAACAAAACGAGTCGTAAAAGGAGCATCGAGCAACGACGGTGAGTGATGCTGGAAACTCCTCCGCAGCCTTTCCTTCGCAGATACTTCCTGCGACCATGTCAGCTAATAAAAAGACATATATCCTTTGCTGCTGCTTATTTATCCTACGCGGATGAGCTCAAGATGGAACATCTCCAGTGGGTGTTCTAATTAATTGTGATGGAAGTCTAATTCGGAGGCTCCACTCAAACAGTGGACCAAACAGTAATTTTCTCCACAAATCATCTGGTGCGTCAAATGTCTCCACCATAACTTTCTAATACAACGGCGCTCGTACGTGAGGCATTTGTCAAGGAAGGCTGCTGGCCCCCGACAGTGCCCGCCGGGCGCTACTACAACTAACGTGACAGATGTAAAACGTGATGCCAGGTCAGTGGGACTGGCACAAATTACATAAATGAAAGGTTGGCAGTTTGCATCTCAAGAAAGAAGCTACTCTTGTATCTTTTAGCAAGGTTCTTCTCTGGAAAGCCTTTAATAGCTATCTGTAATACCAGTTTAAACTGTTACAACCGCCAGTATCGCAAAAGAATAGTGGCAGTGGAAATATAAAAATTTATGTTAGAGATTAATTTGTGATTTTAAAAATACAAATATTTGGGTAAATGATGCCACAAATAGAAAAGTGGCAAACCTCTCACTGCCTAGGCACACCATTAGGCAATGTCTTGGCAATGTACTGTGATTGGATGCTTTCTTGACAATGTACTGTGATTGGATGCCTTCTTGACAATGTACTGTGATTGGATGCCTTCTTGACAATGTACTGTGATTGGATGCCTTCTTGACAATGTGCTGTTGACAATGTTAAGTCCTCTGTGCTCTGAGACAGAAATTCTCAAACATGTTTAAACTGTGGCACACTTGTCAATGTAAATTTATGTTGCTGTGTTCTTAACGCTGGACACTAGTACAATTAACTATAAAGTTTTTTTCCCCAATACAGTGATCATATGCTGTTTGTGTTACAATATATCCATCCATCCATTCCCTTTACTGCCTTATCCAATTCAGAGTCGCGGGAAGCCTGGAGCCCATCCCAGGATGCACAGGGCAGGGGAGCAGGGGACACCCTGGGCAGGGTGCTAACACACTGCAGGACACATGCACACACACAAGCAGTTATAATATACATATTTTTCAAATAAGACCTGACAAAGATGAAACATTTGAGAGATTTTTAATTTTATTTAGTACAATATATATATATTTTTTAACTTGGAGGCATATTTCTGGAAGTCTCATCACACGCTGCTTGAGGAACAGTACTCTGAGATATGCAGAATCAGCACCAATCCTAACCGTTAGGCTACAGTAAAGACAGCTGAATTTCAAAAGGAAGCAAGCCGAGTATGTTTTAATTTAATTCAAATTTTGACATTATCAAGCTTAGACTTATTTCAGAGAAGAGATCACAATACATTTCCCTCAAAACATATTCCCCCATTTATGCTACATGAAATAGTATGTTAGCTTTAAACAAGTACATAGGAAAAGTTATTAAATATACACTGGCTTTTCCAATTTTGAGATATCATGTGGATCGACATGTTAATTACAAGTGACATTTTAATGAATTACAAATCAAAATGTTCATATCTAAATTAATCAGAAATGAAAGCCACTTAAGAAAAAAAAATCTGCCATTCTTGTTCAAAATTACTGAAGTCTGA
The DNA here is from genome assembly GCA_025773905.1 of Chitala chitala. NCBI lineage: Eukaryota > Metazoa > Chordata > Actinopteri > Osteoglossiformes > Notopteridae > Chitala > Chitala chitala. The sequence goes on along the minus strand of JABJVR010000017.1, from coordinate 154,340 downwards.
GAGGTGAAAAGAGCTCAGTATTTTACCTTAGAAGCAATGAAGTAGCTGATGTTGTCATCCGTTTTGCCTCATGTTCTCAAATTCTGGGATAACAAATGACTTGGGCTTTGAAACGGAGCGCTTTTATTAAAGGAAGGTACGGAGCAGAAGGAGAAGGCCGTGCCTACAGAAAACCATCTTTGTGGCATTTCATGGTTATAGAAAACTTTAAAAATTCAGAAGCAACGACTTGGACTTTTGCCTACCTCTCAAGCAAAACCTTTTTAAATCCATTATTCTTTTTGCTAGAACTAATAACGTTTTTTGTCTCTGCAGCTTAAGAGACTAATTGACTAGTTTTTTTTTTTTTTTTGGAGAATAGCCCAGATGGAAAAATAAGTACCCCTGAAAGGCCCTGTTCCCTCCTCTTCTAAAGCTTTAAGTCCCTTATTAATTAAACCTTCTCCAACTCAGGTTTTTTTATAAAAAAAAAAAAAAAAAGATAAAGTCTGGTGCCCCTACTACTGGCGCTTGACTATTGTTTAAGAAGCTAACGTTTTATTTCCATAAATAAAAAAAAAAACAGACTTAGAGAAGCTTTTAATGCCGCCTGGTGCAGCCTGGGGACTGAAGCTCTCCCGAAAGATCCTCTCGTTAATTAGAGCTTTTCCTCCAAGTCTCTGAAGTTGGTCATCCCAAACCGGAGCCTCCTTGCAAACGTTGTGCATGTCCACGGCTACTGCTGACATTCCGCACATCGCCACCTTTTCACTCTGCTAAACATTCTGAGCCGAAACGAGCCCTGATGGACCATTCACAAGCTGCATTTGGGCTGCTCAGCTAAGGAGGGAATCCGTGGGATATGATTCACCTGGGAAGGGGCACTATCTCTTTAAAACCAGCTAATAGTGCATATTGGCATGCCATTATGAAGTTAAGAGAGAGGTGCAGCATTTGGAGTTGCATGGCTTTAAAATTGATAATGGTAGGGCTCTGGCAGGCCCAAGTGGTGTTCTCCAGTCAACTGTCAGCCTTTGGAAACGCAACAACTTCTCTACAGATTTTGGCTTTAAACATGGCTCCATAGTAGAACTATATAGGTGAACTGGATGCAGAGGCCAAAAAGGAGGGATGGTTATGTCAATGAATCCCCACAATCCAACACGGACACTCAGCCCAGGTGAACACTCTACAGTTCAGCCCCCACCCCCTGGTGGCCAAGGTTACCATGACGCTGGATCAGCTGATCTCCCTCTTGAAACTGTGGAAAGTGAATTCTAAATGAGCCGGAGATTTTTCACCCAGCTCTACATTTTACTGCCCGACTTCATGTTTTTGGCAGTGTCACCTGGAGCAAAGGCAGCATCACCTGTTCAAACAGCAGGTTTCATGTTCCACCCTTATGCTACATGTTCAACTTGAAATTCATACAGCTTCTACTGTTACATCTATGTACATAAAAGAAGGCTACATGTATAATAATAATAATAATAATAATAATAATAATAATAATAGTAAAAGTGTGACACATATATGGTAAGGGACTAGGCCTATTCACAGTGATTGGCATTTGACTTAACAGACCTAAATTAGAGTTCCTGTTTTTTGAGTGTCAACCTGCCACCCCCTTCCCAATACAGCCCAACACTAATTACCCCATAGTGTAAAAAGCAATGAGGCGTTCCTCAAATGAAACCAACCACATATAGTCCACGGTTACCGCTGCTGAGTACTGGAAGTTTTTTAAGGGACAAAACTGCAGTACCCCATCACCCTTCTCACCACACTTAAAGGCTGTCCTTTTTAGTCCTGTTTAATAATTTTATCTGAGTGCAAATGATCATGTTGACACAGCATCAGAGAACTACCGCACCCAGTTACACCCCCTGTATCAAAACCTTCCACCCTTGTCAAACAGAAAACCGTGTTATGGTGCAGTAATAAAAAGGGGGAAAGGACTGACAATAATATATTTAATAAATATATTCCCGGTTTAATTTCAGATTAGGTCTGGTAGTTATTTACAGCATATGATGGTATAAAATGGTATAAAGATGTGAGTGATGGATAAAACCTTCATTAAGACCTGCAGGGACCACAAATGTAAATTCCTCCACCCTCAAGGGGGTGTTCCACCTCTATCACCTGCTCAGTGCGTTAAACTCGAGCTCGTGTTCAGGTTACATCACCATGCCAACCTCATTCTCTATAAATCCCGAATACTGGTCTTCCGTTGTTGCATCCTTTACTTCCTACACTGTACTACCTTTTACCTCACTCACCCAGGGTAGAAAACAGAACCCCCCCTCCCAACCCCTTCCCCCATGAAAGGTTTTGATTTTGAAAGGTCTGAGTTTCCACTTTGCAGTTCCTGTTGTGCAAATACATGAGAGTCTTTGCATTTCACAAGGGCTGGTGTGTCTACACATACTTCAGCGTAACTGGTCATTACACACTTGCACATATATACATTTAAGGAACACATTATGTCTAAGCAGGTGGAAACAAAACATGCAGAAACATTTGCTTTCCGGATTGTGCTGCTGCAACTTTGCGCAGACTGTCTTTTCAGGAGCAGCATTTCAGACAGGAAGGGTAGCAGCATAAGTGATGCAAAGTCCATCATAGGCCAGACAGAGGTCAGCCAGAGAGCTCTGCCTACGGCTGAGCAGAGGCATCTAAAAAAGGATGAGTGCAGCATTTCTCTCAAAGGGGGTTCTAGTTGTTCCTGTTTTGTGCAATTTTAGGGCGTGCTGCATTTTTAGAAACAATTGATAAAATAAAGAAAGATGTGGGCTGAGGACCAGTGGGATGGAGCGGTAAACGGCTCCCCTGCTGTGGCAACCGGCTCGGCAGCATCCGCACAGCAGTGACTTACGTGTGCGCTCACAACAAGTGCTCTTTCCATCTGCTCCGTCTGACTAACTGCTCCGACATCTCCCCTCGTGCGCTTTCTCTCACTTATCTGTTCTCTGCCAATGAAACGTCACTAATACGTTCTGGAATGCCAAACAACGAGCAACTTGATTTGCCGCAAGGAACTTAGTGATGTATATCAAATCTGGGTGGACAGCTTCTTAGCTCAAACTGTGGACAAACATGCTTGTTGACAGGCTTTTCCACTAAAATTTGTCATTTTCTGACTGTCTTTTAATCTCAAATGAGCTGCAGGAGAACGTTTCTGGGGTGCCATGTCCTCTCACCAATCAAGGGTCTCCTGTTTGCTAGATTGCGCATTTTCCTTCAATTAGTTAAATTATGTAGACAATGTGAAAAAGTACATTTCCCAGAGAGAGGGGAAAAAAACATAATTGAAAGAAATACAGAAGTCCCTTTTTCCATTCAGGAGGAAAAAAACACCCTTGATTATGTACCTGTGTTCCTTTTAACTAATTAAAACTGCAAATCAAATATCTTAAGTTGTCTGTTTTACATAAATGCATAAAACAATCACATAGTGGTTTTTGTTTTATTGTTTTCCTCTCTGAACTGCATCCTATTCTAGCTTAATTTGAGCCACTGCGTCTTTCCCGAGAGCAGGGAGCGTAATCTTTAAACAGCTCCATTTAAATTGCTATTTGATTAGCTGCCAAATTGCTACCAAGTCTTTCCCCACTGCTGCCCTGGGATGGGGTAAACATTTAATTAGCATTTGTACATAAAAGAGGGGGTCTTTGTCACATTTCATATAATGTGTCCCAGAATGACCACTACATTCAAAGCTCTCTGACTCCTTCAACTTCAGATGCACAGATGATGGATTG
>JABJVR010000017.1:128817-150497 GCA_025773905.1 Chitala chitala | reverse complement strand
CCGGCGGCCCCCCGCCGGGGGCCCCCGGCCCCGCGGGGGGCGGCCGAATTTATACATAACTCCAACACACTTACATCCACCTCCCTCACAAGATCAGACATTATTAAATAATCCCAAACTTTTTTGTAATCACAATTTACTAAATTGGTTGGGACCTTTATTGGGAAACAGCTGCTCTGACAGCCCTTACCAGTGGGGTTCACAAAACCATCACCCCACCCACCAGTGTTTATGCTCATCCCAAGATGCTGCAATATTGTCCAGGAACAAGGAGATAAGAGGCTAGGAGGTGCGAAGAAATTCTCCTAATCAATTTGTTAATTGCTGGAGCGACTATAGGAGGCGAAAAAAATCCCTTCTGGCAAGCTTTATTCTAATAAATGCTGAAATATTTATTTACTCACCGAGCCAAGTGGAATTCTGAAGTGGCATTACCACACAGGACTGATTGGGTCTACTGAGGAAGAGGTCTCAGCAAAGAGGGAGGGAGAGACAGAGAACGCGAGAGAGAGGGAACGAGAGAGAGAGAGAGGAGAGAGAAAGAGAGAGAGAGAGAGAGGGAGCGAGAGAGAGAGAGAGAGAGAGAGAGAGAGAGGGAGCGAGGGAGAGAGAGAGAATGGTACACAGAGGAAAAGGAAGCCTTTGCTTTGATCCACAAGTGCTTATTTGCTTAGAGGACACTCATGCAAACAGACTTGCGCAGCTCACAGTTATGCTCATTTGCACAGTTTAAGCAAGTACGCATCTTCAAGGTCCAACAGTAACACCCGTCTTGGGATGCACAAAAAATGCTTTGCCTTTATTCCCTCATGTGCTATGCAAAGGTCTCTGGCATTCATTTATGACACTAAAAACTTTAATTCTGACACTTCCAGACACATTGCACTTTGTATGGTAATAAAGACAGGAAGACGTTAGTCAAGAACAAGTTTGAGATGGGAGCTCAAAATGGAAGATTGTGTCACAGGCCTGTTCCCCTTAGTGGCACCTCTTGGCACTGACACCTTGTGAATTCTTACAAACTGTGGTGCTCCATACCTTGAGCTAAAAAGCTAGAACATGCGTACACACACTCACTGATTCACTCTCTCTCTCACATACACACACAAAGCAACACGTACACGTAGACACACCCTGAGAAGTGTATACACACATGCCCACCAATTCTTCTGCTCAAGGACAACACCAGACAGGTGGCTCCTGGTCTGTCGCCACCCAGGCGCCACCCCTGATCTCGGACCAGGATGGCATCCGTCAGTGGGGACAATGCTTCACACTTTTCCCCGGATCACAGTCACACAGTCACAAGCTGCTCTAACCCCTTCTGACTGTACACATTAAAAAACCCCCCCCGAACTTCTGCCCTCTCCAGGCAACCTCAGGCCGGGCACCCCAGAACTCAGCCGGGTGTCACCCGTCGAAGACATGTCACATGAGCGCACAGGGAATGTTAATTACATCTGGGTAACTAACGTATGACAGCCTGACTTTCCCCCTAAGCAGGGAGCAGTTAGCTGCAGATCCTGTTCTCATCAGTGCTTGAGCATAAGCCACAAACGCACACAGAGGTCAACCTTAGAGCTGCGTCAGCACACGCCTTTTCTGGACTTACTACTAAATTAAACAGAGTCTCTTAGTAATTAGGCTGAGATTATGTTTAGCAGCGGCACCCCTGTTTTGTTCAGAAGTTGCATGTGTGACTGTAGCTGAACAGTAAATAATGACTTTCTTCCCTCACACTGTCTAATCTCAGAACGCAACTGGCCTTTCTGTGAAGACAACATCGATGTAATCTCTTGAACTGTGAGGACAAGCCCACCGTGCGTTTGGAACATCCCAGGCGCCGGGGGACTGCTGACATGTGGATCAGGACAGCTCGGACGTTTTAAATTTGGACATGCTGCCCCTAGTGGACACACTCACGCCTCTGGAAGTGCACACTGAGTGGGAGGAAAGGAGCAGGCTTTCCCATCAAGCCATGGAGCCAAAGGTCACATTTCGCCTGAAACCACATTCCTGTCAAGATTGTATATTTTACGTAATGGTTTCACTTTTGCCCGACAGCGTGGGCACTGCAGCAGAGTGCCGCCGTGCCAACAGACCTTGGCATCGCTCATCTTTGCCCGGTGTGCCTCAGCTCAGCCCTTTTTTTCCCAGCCACTTCATCGTTCAGTCGCACAACAGAGATGAGAACAAAACCCTGGGCAGCCTTTTCACAGCGTAACTTCGGTGGACAGTGGCAAGGATGAATCTTAACCCAGGAATCCCACAGGGTGTTAAGGTTAAAAAAAAGCACAGAAGGAAAACACAGAAACCTCTTGCTGTGACATTTTGTTCTCCTTCACCTCAACGCAGTGACTATGGACTGCTGTGTAAGTTGTGTGCTCCAATCGCCATGGTGATGTCTCTCTGCCTCCCAAAGGGCTCCACTGGGGGGTGGTGTTGGTGGGGGGAGGGGGAGTTCAATGACAGCTGCTGAACTCTTATAGGTACTTTGGTCTGATGTAACCTCAACAATGGAAACAGCACACCTGTATCCAAGGAGAAGGTGTATCAAGGGGGGGTTTAAACAACTCGATTTATCTTTATGAACTTATATCCAAAAGAGCACCCCACACCCTCCCACTTTAGTGTGAATGAGCAATGCGGTTTTTCACATTTCAACTCCTAACTTGTCTAACGTGGAGAAAATAGAACAAAGGAATGGGTTTGCAAGCTGGGGCCCCGGTCGGAGCCTCCGAGCATGTGTGTGGGGGTAAATCATCTTTGACAGAGCGCGGGGCAGAGATGACATTACAGCGAACAAGACAAAGGCCAGCCCTTTTCCAGTGGTCAGGCCTCTTCACATTTCATTCAGCTGCCAACATACCTACTGGATACCCATATTAAGTAAACTCAGCAGTAAGTAGGCAGCTCAGAAACATCAAAATCCAACTCTCTCTCTCTCTCTCTCTCTCTACTTACCTATATATGTATAGGATTTAGCTCAAACTACACAAACCAAGACACAAACCACTAACCCATTCAGTCAGATATTGCTTATGAGCATGCCAAAATGAATGTTTAAATGCATATTATCAGTTTCATATATGAAATGTAAGCATATTTTAATAATGAAACATCACAGAGAACTAAAAAAACACTTAAAGTGCAGCTAAAAAAACTCCAAAATAAGAAGTCCCTAAGCTGTAACGATACTGAAAAGCAGAATTGAGATATGGTTAAACTAAAAATTAAGAAAGGACAAAATAAGGGAAAATTATAATTCAAATCTTCTGTGGTTCATTATTCACTGGTTGTAAAGGCTTCCTTGGCTCTCTAAATTGAACTGACTGGATTCTAAAACTGCAGCTGTTAAAGCTTTAACTGTCTGTTTAAGTATTATCAACAGCCTCTATGATTTAGTCAGACTTGTGATGTGGACAAAAATAAGTATGTTTCATCAGTAATGTGCTTGTTATAAAACTTAGTGTACGGGTCCTCAGATTGTGAAAATGCAATTTTTTTCTCATTTCATTCAAAAACCAAAAATCTGTGTTATTTTTCCCTCCACTGAAATAAACTGTGCATATGGGGGTGGGTGTGTTTTTGTGCATGTGTGTGTGTGTTTGTGTGTGTCTCAGTGTGTAAATGTACTGAAAGTCATAGGCCCAGTACTATAGTCCTGTAGGACATGATGGCTGCATGGCTTTATGCAGATTAGTGAAATCCTCCATTAACTGTGCAAGTCAAAAAAGATTTTCAGTTAATACTGAGCACACTTCTAGGAAGACTAGAAGACTACTTAGGGGGGGGGACTTTAAGATTTGACAAATTACAGAACCAAAATTTAGAGGAACCAAAATGTCAAGTATACAGAAGACTGACACATATAAGAACAAGGAACTATTTAGTACGTCAATGTTTAACTGGAAATTATCCTGCTTGGAGTTAACAAATTCATCAGAATCAAAACTGGATTTTATCAGAAGGCTTAATACAACTAATTTGGGAGATCTGGGTGCATAAGCTGTTAATACAAAGTCTTTTAATAAGTGAACTGGCAATTTATATTTAGATTGTCTCTTAGCGCATCATTATAAAAGAGATATAAAGCACATGCCCTATAACAGTTGCAGTAGTAATAGAACTGCATTTTGCCTTAAAAATGTAAATTTTTTATAAGCTTTGTATTTGAAAAACTATATACCTGTCAACCACTTATGGTGAAATACAGTTTGCAGAATATGGAATATTTAATTTTACAAAACAAAAAAGATGGTCTTGCTGAAGTGCTGGCACACCAGTCTTTTAATACCAATGTACACAAATACAGCAGCCCGATATAACTTAGGAGCTCTGCATCCACTGCTACAACCTCCTGTTTAACATAACTGTTCCTTTCCACACCAGCAACAGTCCTGTATGAACACCCCTAAAGGGCATGAAAGAGGGTACAACTGGTCCACCCCCACCTCACACCTACCCCCACCCCCCTCCTCCAGCCCGTATCCTGGCACGTCTGGCCTCGAATAGGCATGCGTGTGCTTACATCTTCGTTCACCTTGGCCAGCGTTAGGATTACCTTGTATTTACACCCAATGCTTCTTCATTCCCTAAGACTTATTAAGAATGATAATGAGCTCTGCAAGGGGCAGAATGTCCCTTCCTCTCTCTCGTGGGCTCTCCCTCCATCTCTCTTTCACTCTATTGAAAGGACTTAAGACAAATCACTAAAAAGATCATTTTCATCTAAGATTTGAGGGCCTAAATCAATACACATTTCATGCCTCCCAATTCAACGCTCCGTTCCTGTTGTTGCTGTGATTTGTTTGTTTGTCACCGTCCGGAATTCTCCTGCTCTTTCCGTCATGGGGGGAAGAACGGGATGCAATTCACCTTGAGCCTCAATTACATTGGATTTCTTCATTGGCTGATCAAGCATGCGAAAAGGACATTTCCCCTGCGCTAATATAAAAATAATACTGACAATTTCAAAAACACAGCAGCAATGCAAAACAGCTTCTGAATACACGTGTGTGTGTGTGTGTGTGTGTGTGTGTGTGCTTGTGCGTGTGCATGCACGTATGTGTGTGTGTGTCAGCTGCATATAAAGCAGCACTTGAACTGAAAAACAACACAAAAAAAGCCACAAGATCACTAAATCTGACGTAATCTGAAATACCAGATTCTTGAATACCAGATTCTTGAATTCAAACGAAGATTTAACTGGAACATCAGAGAGGAAAAAAAGAAGAAAACGTAGAAACTTTGAGAAAGGACAGAAATCTTGCATTTGTCCATAACGAACCAAAAGTTTGGGAGTTGCTCTGAGTTACTGGTACAAACAATGGGGAACAGAGTTGACTGTGAGTTTGTTAACCATTAGCTTTTAGATTTCAATAGACTATCAGAATCCAAGTCAACACCCACTTCGGCTGTGGTTAAAATCCTCAAAGAGAACCAAATTTAACCATCTCTATGCTTCAAACAGTGCAACGGAAATATTCATTAATTTTTAAGCTTCAAATCTGAGAGATGGCTGCAGATGTAGAAGATGAGTTACAAAAGGATTTCAGTTAACCTGCAGACAACTAATATCTAGTGTTTTAACATAAATCTGTTTTCCACTGTAAACAGATATATACAACAAACCCAAAACACAAACTTCCTAGTTACACAATGTCACCCTTTACGGTCACAAACCGATGCAGACACATGCTATTTTAATTTCCACAAACAAATTTTCATCTTACTGGAAAACAACAGCACCGGCAGAATTCACTTGGGTCAGGTAGACATTTGCGACCTCAGTGCAAAGACCCATAATACAAAAAAAATCTGTCCAACAATTTGTCCAAAACAAATGCACATACACTTCTCAAAGCACAATGCTACTGTTACTGCTATGTTTGCCACTTTACCAGTATGCTGACTTGTGGGTTTACACCGCAGCACAAATGAGGTACCTGGAAGGACACAGAATAATCTCCCAGAAATGGTTCTGCGTCCCTTAGGCATCTTCCGGCCCTGTGTGGACTTTCTTTACATTTCTGTAGACGCTTCATGATTGATCTGCCCTGCCGTAACTGCTTAGAGCAGAAACGAGAGGAAATGCTGCGCTTTCGCTCATTTCACATGTAAAACCAGCTTTTTGCAGTGAACCAGCAGCTGAGGCCTCCTCATCCTGCTTGCCCTTAACTACAGGTGCATTATGGTATAAACCTTATCCCTGGCTGGCTGCTCTGAAAGGTTCTGAAAGTAAGCGTAACTCATCTTTAAGGCAAAACTTTCGTTGCAGCAATGGCCAATATTAATTACCTACTTGATGCGAAAAGTGGAGGGCTTTAAACATTTGCTGTATTTACTGCCGCAGCTAAAGGAACATCCTTGTTCTGGGGAAAATGAAGTGTCAGATTCCATTTAAAAACCTCTAAAGCATTTTTAGTGTTCAGAGGGCGCGAGCATCCTTGTTCTTCTCTAAAACACGATCAGCTTGCTTCAAGGAAGAATAAGGATTTTTTTTTTTGCTTTGTAAGCTGACAAGTATTTCTGTGTAATGAAAAAAATCCAACCATATCCACCCTTTTCCCTGTGGTTTCATGTAATATCTGAGATCTGTATAACACGCAAGCCACGTTCAAACACCTAGTACTGTCTAAATGAATTTGCTAGGATCTGATAACGAACGTGAGTTATCCAGCCCTTAACTGGGCATCAAACACTGGCCACTCATAGGACACAAAGAAACCACAGCAAACTGCTTAGTGCATAATCTTGAATACATGTGGCAATAAAATAATAAGGGGTGGATTCAAAAAGAAAACTGAAACATACAAAAAACTGAATTTCATTTATCAAAGAAATCTTGCAATTGTACTACAGTGCATTCCCATCCATTTCTTTTAATCCCTCAGCTGCTTTGTTTTTACCACAGACCCCCCACCCCCACTGCCAAACCATCCTATTCCCACCCCAAAAGGAAGGCAACACAGTGGAGTCCTAGTTGGTTTTAATCTGCAGCTATGCTGGTCAACCATGATATCATCATACCAAGCCCACGATTACCCAGCTACCCACACTTAAAAACGAAGTAGCACATTGTGCACAGTAATTGTGCGCAGTTTTTCTCTCAATCTGCTTCGTTGTTTGCATGCTTTCTGTACTTTCTTGGGCCAGATACATACATGTAAAGTAACTTAGAATGCACACATCATGCAAAAAAACTGAATGAAACATGCAAAGACCAAACACATCAGGTATGCTACCAACAGCCTAGACAACTACAAAACACCCAATGAAAAATAATTAACGTGAATTAATTAAACATAAAATGATTATCCACCAAGTTTCAAAGTGCAGCACATGGAACATTTCAAAGAATTTAAAAATGAAAAAAACATTTTATTAAGTCTTCTAGTTCTGCAAAGTCCTGGCCGAAATACCACAAGTAAAAACAGCCTGTCAGTACCAGCAATTTTTTAGTTTCCAACGCAGACAGAAAATTTTGTCTATTACCCACACATCTGTGTTGACACGGATTAGATATCCGGCATGACTAATTTTTATGCAAAACAGCTACCAAAAAAATATAGCGCCCATATCATCAGCTAACTGAAACTACCAAAGCGAAGATCAAATACTCAAAAGGTGTGGTCATGTAAAAACAGATATTTTTGTGGACATATCAACTTGTACAAACACAAATAGCACATATAAACCGGCTAAATATTAACATCTCTCTTCATTACTCATTTATTTTAAAAACACTAGTATATTACCTTTTATTGGAGAGTTAAGACAGACAAAATCACCTTTCTTATTTAAGGATATTATCAAAAATTTATCAGTCTCTATGGTTTACGCAGATAAAGAATAATTGAAGCATAAACAGGAAATCAGGACAAAGAAGAGGGAGAGGAACACTCCATGTGACATGCACACGGCGCAGAGAGGCGCCAACAACAACGAATTCTTCCAGCCGTATGATTCAGCCGTGGCCCAGGTGGAACCATGTGTCACAACGTGCCCCTGGAGCCTGAACTGAAGGGTGGTGGCGGAGAACTTGGGACTTATAATCAAAAATGTACAGATTCAAATCCCACGCCAGGAACTGACGAGCGCCACACTTCGTTTGAAACAGTTCCACTAGTAAACTCGGCTGTGTAAATATTAACAGAGCACTTCCAGTACCGTCTAAAGCAGCACGTGCTGTACGGCCCTCCGCACAGCAGCACCGTCCCCATAAACAAGAGTACATCTCCTCAGTAACGCTTTTCGTGCGCTTCAGAGAATAGAATTGGAGTAAAGTAGGAGTACAGACAAATTCAAGGTAGAATAAGGCGATTTGATTTGCAACAAAAATTTGTGTGCAACTTTTATTATTATTATTATTATTATTATTATTATTTGCATTTCCTAATACCTGAGATGTGGCGAGTTGTAGACTGGTTTTAAAAAATTCAATCGTACACAGGCGACTCACGAAGCATTCGTAACAAATGGATGTGCATGCTCCAAACGTTTGCCTTTTAGCAGCGCAAGCCTTTCGGTCTGATACACGTGAAAATAAACACGAGAGTCATGTAACAGTAAACCTGACTTCTGCCCTGTTATTTTAGGGCATAACATACAGCGTCGTTAGAAGAAAAATAGAAGGGATGCCTGTATTATTATGTAAATTTACAAAAGGCCAGGGGGCAAAATGTTAATAAATACTGGAATTAAATGCTAACACCCCACCTTATAAATTAAATAATAATAATAATAAAGACAGGGGCTGGGGGAAAATGTATACATTGCATATCACTAACGTTGTAATATCAGAGACATTTCTTAATGTGAGATGCCTTGAATGATCTGTTTAACCAGAGAGAGGGAAAGAAAAAAGTAATTAATTACTTATGTGAGCCATTGCTTCAGTAAGACAATAAACCTGCCTGGTCGCCATGGATATGACATATTTGCTCTGAAAACAACACAATAATTAGCAAAGGCGAAAGATCCAGCGAGAATATGCAAACTCCGAGGGTTTAAAGCGCCAGTGATCTTTTCCTGACTGCCAGTCTCTCAATTACGAGTAATGGCAAATTACATACATACATAAAGAGATTACGTTACTAAGGCAGCCTTGTTTATAGAATACTAACATGACATTTTGAGATCTCCTTTGCTTTACTGACAACGGATACTGGAAAAAAGCACATTCAGAAAACCTCGCTTTAATGTTTTGTTTGCATTTTCTGATTATAGTATTGAAAACTATGGCTGGGAACATCGAAAGGGATGTAAACTTAGTAGTGCAATTTAAGTAGCATTTTGTGTTACATATATAGACAGGTCATCATTTACTTAACTGACTACTTCAGGAAAGTATAGGTTAATTTAAAAAAAAGGTAAATGGTCAGGGTGATAATTAACTTTTTCAAGTTTTCTGGCCAAACTGTATTTATAATTATTATATGAAATTGCCATGCGTTCAATTTATTGCATATGTCTACACAATTTTGTTCCGTCTCGAAAAGCAATTATTTACGGCAAGCGCTGATTCCGTTCCTACAGCAAGCTGTAGACCGTATATGATCTACAGAAAAGTAGCAAAAACAATTTCACGACTAAGGTCAAGTCTATTTTGAAAGATGTCTCTTTAGAGATTAAGAGCTGTTCATCAAGAAACGGACATCATGGTGTTGCGCCAAGTTTTAAAGACAATTGTCACGGAAAAATGAAGCAGCACAGATCTTTGCACTATATGAAATTCCGAATACAGCCCTGGTGTTTGTATGAATGTGTGACGCCAATATATCTAATGAAAAGAGTCCGTCCGTACAGTAACCGAAGCCAATAATGCGATTTTTAACAATGATGTGAATGCTACTAGGCAAAGAAGGTCATTGTCCCTTTAACGTTTAAGGGCATATAGAGTTTGTATTTCTCAAGAGATCGGTTTAACGTTACCATAGAAACCAGAAACAGATTATCAACAGAATAACTAATAAATTAAACAAAAGGAAAACGATCTCTGGAAATTTGATTACCAACGTTAAGCAGCCGAGCGTCTAAACAACGAGTTAACTTTCAGTATACTCTTACCAAAACTGAAAGTAAAGCGATTTCTATATCCTTCACTGGCAGAGGTCATAAAGTTTAATGATATTGCGCTTTTTTGCTGTTATTTTTTGTAGATAAACACAACGTGAAATTCATTGTTCCTTATTCGATGTTCACACTTCCTACAACCCGACTGCAACTGCCAGTAACTATGCTATGTGCACGCATATATTAAATAAAAAGGTGTACGTATACCTTTTGCCAAAGTCTAAGCTTTGTGCTTAGTATACAAAAACACTAATGTGTGAATATGTTACAGAAATATGTCGCGTCTGTAACGCTGGCTGTTCAGACGCACAAAAATAACTTGCGTACTGTCGAAGTTATGCATTTAAATTCGGGTTATAACTTGCGCGAGGTGTATAAAAGGACTTCCGTGTTTGTTTTCGGGTTTAATCTATGCATAACTCCTCAGTCGTAATCGCTTGACCTTACGTGCCCGTTTGAAAAGTGTTGTGAAGACGCATGCCACAGACGGAACCCCCGCTGCCCCTGCACGCACGCACGCACACACACTCACACACTCATTCTTCAGCACCCACTCACACACAAACACACAAACGATAGATCATGTTAACACCTGTTATACAATATCGCATGCTACATAACGTCTCAAGAACGCGACAATACTACGCCGGTAATATTTAATATTAGGCTACTTTTTGAGATTTTTTTCCGGTTATCTTTTATCGTTGAGGTGGAATATATATTAAAATAGTTTGTTTTTAAATAACCGTATTGTAAACAGGAGACCAGCTATTGTACCACAACAAAGCATTAAATACCAAACAGTGTTACTTTGATAATCAAAGAACGTTGCACTTTAAACTCCATATTTTAGTATGAGTTCGGACGGAATATCGCAGCAGTAACAACTGTACTAGCCGCAAACGCACCGCCACTAGGCTACCATATACAGTAAAGGGAAAGTTGCACTGAGCTCACAAGTTCGGCTTTCTGTGATGCTAGAATTTCATAAACACCTAGCCGATTGAAAGTTGATGATTAAATCGACATCGCCCCTTCTTTTGAATAAGTTTTAAAACACGACTTGCAAATGTCGCAGAAGGGTCTTTAGAGGATAACTTGCGGAGCTGTCCGGACGCTGTATGTTACAGAGTCGCTCTTAATCTCTTGAACGCTCGCTAGACCTTACTGCGTTGGGGTAAGGGGGTACATACTGTACGCTATTAAACCGGCCGGCTGATGTGTTTATGCTGTCATAGCGACAGATCGGGGCATATTCAATGTCACTGACGAGCTACTTATATGAAAGTCAGCAGTGCCGAAAGAAAATACTTTGATGTAGCTCAGCATTTTAAGTGGTACATTTGAAAATATATACGTAGTGGAGGTGAAAAGGAAAAGTCTTACCTGTAGTTCGGTCTCTTTCGTTGACTTTCCAACTAAAGGGAATTGTGTGTTTAGGGTAGACGTTTTGAGAGCATGCGTGATCAAAGTTGCCTCATTTTTCTGTCTTTCTTGTTTTATTATTGCATTTTCCTATTTCTAACACAGGGCGAGTTGGCCGGAAGACCTGCCCTGGAGACCGCTTCAAAGTGGGAAGAGGAATCCTTAATTGAATTTCTCAGTTAGCATCTGCAATGTGGAAAAGCTGGAACGGACTTCCAATACCATTCTTGTACGTGAAAAGTCCCATTCAAGTCAAGATTGGATCAAGTTAAAAAATGTAGCCGCCAATTTCTAAGTGCTTTGAACTGAAATGTGGTTGGTTTGTTTGATTCACCATTTCGTATATTGAATAATTACGAGTGTATTAATAAAAAGTTACATAATTTCTAGATCTATTTTACAAGTCTCTCCAAATTGATTACATGAGCAGTACACAACTGAGGTGTTAGTGTAATTTTAACATTAAAATTATTAACAACACTAATGCATACCCTCAGATAATAGGAAAAGGACAGATAATAGATTTATTGAGCTAAGAAAACAGTTTTCAGGGAAGAATTTTGTTGGTTTAATATATTTGTGTGTATGTGTGTGCACACATAAAGTTTATGAACACTATCACACCACCGAAAGAGTATGATGAAGATGGGCCATCACTATACACAGACCAACTTATTTGACTGCAAAGGACCATAGCGCTGTTCATGATCTATCTTATAATCTTCCCTGCCCTGCAGTTCCTAGAAATGGCTCAGCAGTTCTTAGAGAAAACGTGATTACTGAAAACCAATGGATGTATAGATCACATTGGTTAAATCACTTAAAAGGCAGTTGGCATATTTCTTGTCACCACTGCATGCCCCTGTCCCTTTCTTGTTTTTTGTCCTTTGTGTGGTGTCCTGCCAAGCACACTTATCAGTGCATTTGACACAGCTGAGGACAATTCAGGAACAAAGCCTGAGGGTGGGGGCAGAGGTGGGGAATGTACGAGCAGCGGTGATGTATTTTAAACTTGAACTTTTCCTTATCTAAATTCTGCAGTCTTGTGAACTATTGACAAACAGATTATTGCCAATTAGCAGTTTTGTGATGTGTCCTGTTCTACATAATAAAGGGTCCAGACAGCGATCAATGACACGGTGTGCTAACGAGGAAGGCAGGACTGTTGTCCCAGGGCCCAGGTAAGGGTGGCTGGTCAGAGATTCTACCATCCAAGCAGCGGAGCTATGGCACCACAAAGACTCTACTCCATGCAGCACATTCCTGTACCAGTTTCCATTTTTTTACTATATTCACATTCAAAAATCTGTATATAAAAAGTGTTGACTTTTATCAGAAGACACTGTGCTTATCTGAGTGTATAAGCTGTACATACTAACCAGATATACATAAAACTCACTTTGGTGACCTTACTGTAAAATATAGCTGCAGAATCTCCTGTGTTTGAAACCAGAAACTCTTAAATTACAATTCAGTTGTTTGTACACTTGCATAAATTGTTGACAGACCTATATCACACCTTTAGGCAAATGCATCCATTGAGTAACTACAACACAGATGTCTCTGCAATGTGTTCCACTGTACTGCCAGGCAATGCAAAACCTGATTTAATGCAATGCAAAGTGCAAGCAAAGTGGTCAAACACATCAAATTGCGGTCAAGCATTTTCACTGCACATTGCTGTGACTCCAGTCATAAAGGAGGCACACCCTCATTTTTGTGTTTAAGATGATGTGTGCCCACTGAGCCTTGCCTTTATAATCAATTAATCTGTATATAGCGCCTTGCACAACATATAGCACCTTTCCTCAAGACAATTAACAGAACAAAAATGTAAACTGAGGCACAACCACTAAAAAACATCAACTACACAGCCCTTTAAAATAGACCTACTCTGTCTTGCCATTTGTTAAACAAAAAAAAGAGGGAGGTAAAATTTACATGTGGTATTTACACTGCGTAGTTTATTGTCACGTTGCAAAGATAAAATAATTTCTCAAACAGGGACGGTGACTGTCAGCCAGTATGTGCATTTACAATTCTGCATGACCCTGTAGGTAAAATGAAGCAAGAGAAAACCTGCCCATCAATCAAGCAGTTCTCCCTGATGCTGCAAAACGGCAATACGGAATAATAAAGAAGCAAAAAAAAAGACCAAAAATCAATACATTATTCTGCAGATCACTTGATTCAGTAATGATCCGGTACATTTATCGCCATCCATTGATTCATTAGGGCTGCTCTCAAGGACATACCCGTCAGACCAGAGGCCTAGTGACTCTTTTGCCGTTGCCACTACTAATTATGAAGCATTAAAAGCTAATCACAAGGTAGGACAAGGTTATAAAAGCCATACTGGGTGGCACTACCTCTTAAAACAGTTATATAGCCTCACCTTTTCTCCCCGGATTGTGTCACTGAAATTCCTTTAGTTTTTCTTTCAGCCACTGATATGAACATTTGTGTGTGCATGAATTTGTGCAAATGTATATGTTTATAAAAAATTTTCAATTTGATCTAAACTGAAATCAATGTTGTTACTATCATTTATTTGGTACAAGAACACATAGAGGAAATGTTGTCATTGCTGGTGTTCCATTAATTAATTACTTAGCCGATGGTCTATTAAAACTGGATTTTTTTTACATTGTAAAATAATTACTTTCAGTTTGACAGGAAAAAACATCAGACTGCATGACTGTAACTATTAGTCTAAATAAAGTACACTAACATGTATTCGAAACAAATTTGTTCCATGGTCCTTAATCTTCATCACATGCTCAGATCACGTGTGTGGTTTTCCCCTGATTTTCTTTTGAAATCCATTGTTTACCTTTATGATGTTGACAATGATTAAAATGACTAAAAAGAAAATTATAGTTTCGCACTTTGCACGTAACACTTGTGACAGGCTAATTGCTTTTTGTGGGACAGGCCTACTCCTAGGGTAAAAAATATGCCTTTCATTTCAAGTGCCTTGCCATGCAAGAGCACCCCCTGGAGAAGAGGGTTGTATACTGCAAATCAATTAACCTCATGATGGTTTATGGGTGGGGTCTCTGTTCGCAGCCAAACAATTGGTTTCAAACTCAGTCCACAACAAAATTTATGTACATGTGTTTCTTCCTCCAAATCAGACTCTGAATTACTCAGGCATTTTAAATAATAATATGTTTAGATGGTTGTATCTGTTTCAGACTCACAAGTAGTTTACTACATTTTGTTTTTGTGATACATAGAAAGACAGAGCTATAAAGGTTGAAACTGGAAGTGTTGAAACAACAGGAGATTCACATTCACCTGGTCCAGTTACACCAGAGATTCACATCCAACTGTTCTAGTACCATGTAGAGTCACATCCAGCTGGTCCAGTGTAGCTGCTGAGAGATGGTCGCTAGTGAACTTGAAGCACCAGGTGAACAAGAATCCAGGGGACGTCAGTTTATTAAACAGGGTAGCGAGGGCACAGTCAGTACGAACAGACGCGACAGGCAATCTTCTACTCTCTCACGCCGGCACAATCCAGTTTTCTCTATCACATGGCGTGACTTTTGAGTGTGCGTTACACTAATTAAGACCCTGCCTGCTACACTAATTTAAAACTATTATATAGTGTAAAAGTCTATCCCAAATTAAAACCATGAATACACACAACAAATATTCCTAAAAATAAAATGCAGTTAAACGTTTTGAAAAAGTTCACAAAAAATAAATACATTTTATCTCAGCTACACCAGCATCATGTAGATTCACATCCAGCTGGTCCAGCACCATGAAGATTCACATCCAGCTGGTCCAGCACCATGGAGATTCACATCCAGCTGGAGCTGGTCCAGTACCATGGAGATTCACATCCAGCTGGTCCAGTACCATGGAGATTCACATCCAGCTGGTCCAGCACCGTGTAGATTCACATCCTGATAGTCCAGCACCATGGAGATTCACATCCAGCTGGTCCAGTACCATGTAGATTCACATCCAGCTGGTCCAGTACCATGGAGATTCACATCCAGCTGGTCCAGCACCATGGAGATTCACATCCAGCTGGTCCAGTACCATGGAGATTCACATCTAGCTGGAGCTGGTCCAGTACCATGGAGATTCACATCTAGCTGATCCAGCACCAGCACCATGTAGATTCACATCCTGATAGTCAAGTACCACAGAGATTCACATCCAGCTGGTCCAGTACCATGGAGATTCACATCCAGCTGGTGCAGTACCATGGAGATTCACATCCAGCTGGAGCTGGTCCAGCACCATGGAGATTCACATCCAGTGGATCTGGAACCACAGAGATTCATATCCAGCTGGTTTAGTACCCAAGACTCACATTCAGATCAAAACTCCTGAGGTGGCTAAGCCCAACCAGCTTTCAAATATCTGCTTAAACGTAATTATTTCAGGAAGAAATCCTGAACTTAAAAACTTTTGAAAAAGTGTAAAGTCATTCAGCTGAGAATTCAACATACGCCTATTTTACATTAAAATTACAGCAAAAACCTGTTACACTTACAGATGTCTTCGTGTTTTTCCTTGGTCTATTTTGTACCCAGTCTATATTTGTACTATTTTGTACTATAATTTTACTACACATTATGTTTTCAACATTTATACAGACAAATCTTATCCTTCTTTTTAAATTTCAGACTTCCTTCTTTTCAGTTTGGTGAGCATTAGCAGTGACACTAAGTAATGAAGTGGTATCAACAATGACAATGAGCGGCCGCCAATAGAAATCCAATTTTACTGCTGTTAACGATCACTGCTGCTTGAATATTAAGTGCAAATTCTTGAACACATTAAAAAAAGAGAAACATTACCAGTCTCTCTCTCTCTCTCTCTCTCACACACACACACACACACACACACACACACACACACACACACACGGGTATATTCATCCAAATATAGAAGTCCATCAAGGAAAAAATGAATGGGGAAAAAACTGAAAACTGAATGTAATTTCCTAGTCATAATAAAATTATTCAATGGAAACAGGAATTAAGCACAACACAAAATGATTAAACGGGACACCGCGGGGGGTACTCGAAAAGCCGAGGCGCAGGGCTAAAGACGTCAAAAAGAAGTTAAAGACATTTGTATCAAACACATGGTCCGCAGAATTAATTTTACTACTCATTTAAGACGAGTGCCTTTTGAAGGATTAGCAGCCGTTCGTTTTTTTACACACACTGTGTCTGACTGTAAAAGATACCGTTGTGCTGTCTGTTCAGCTGAGCGCTTTATCTGTTAAGGTTCTTTTGTATTGTTTAGACGTCTGTTTTCCTGAAATGGTTTCAACAATGGCACGAGGCACATTTAAACTTACACTTTATTCACTTTTAGAGGAATGAATTTAGCCTTCATTCAACGCTGAATGTACTTTTTTCTTTCATACTGTACCGCTGAACAAAGCAGCTGGTTCGCATGTCTGTAATTATAACTATTGTCTCCATTTGTGGTTTTGTGCTCTTTTTTTCTTTTTTTTTTTCAACGTGTCCCTGGTCTCACAGCTCGGCTAAGTTACCTGCTTTAATCGTCCCCAACTTGCTCTGCTTCAAACACCTGAATCAAACAACACCAAAACACAAACCACCAAACAGATTAATGTTCAATTAAGCAAGTGTGTTTTATGACGATGACGGCTGTCAGTCCTAGTAAATCCCGACAAGCCCCATGAAAATCTGTCTGTGATTCAACAACAAGGAGCCCCTGACATGAGAACCACAGTGATATGGAAATGCTATCTGAACCACTTTACATCTGAACATGACATACATGCACCAGTGTTACTCTTACTATAGGCCCATTTGACAGGCAGGCTATTACAGAGGCAAGAAAATGAAGTTCTCTTGTAGCCAAGAGTATATTTGGTGTTTACCTCAGTTACACACAGATCTGTGACACCTGCTATGTTTATGTGTAAATACTCTGTTCAAAACATCTGTGCAAGAATTACTTGTGCAGGTTCACAGACAAAAACTAAAAACCGTGGTAGTGTTTTGTATCCATTGCTCATCTTTGGATTGTAGTGAGAAAGGTGGAAATCACAAAACACGTTTCTAGCAGTCTGAATTGAAACTTGTGATATTTGTGGCTAATGAATGTCAGTGTACAGTTCTTGTGTGGGAGAAACCAGTTTTTACAGATTTCCCTCAGACTGCTCATTGTTTTATGTCATTTTCAGTTCTGCCCCTTTTTTAAAGATGTGTGGTAGGAGTAATGCTCATGAGATTAATTACGTAATTTATTTGTTTACACAGCACAGACACTTTTACCCAATGTATCTCAAGGAGCTGACAGGTTTACCCACTTGTACAGCTGAAATGCAGTATGCTGCTATGGCAAGGCTATCTCATGGGACTCAAACCTGCAGCCTTATGAATACAAGGTCAGTTAAAGCTCTTAACCTTTTGCTGGTACATAAACAAGCTTAGCAATTGTTCTAAACTGACTCCTGGGCCTCCTATTTGTTACATGCAGCTGGGATACAAGGGCAGTAAGCCTCACTTTCAGCTAACATTAGAAACCTTGACAAATGCTCCACTGTGACCAGATCAATCCGGGTGTTACCAGTTACATTTTCGTCTTTCACATTTACAGTCATGAGTCATGTCCAGTTTTATGTTAATGGTTTAGTTTAGGTGTCACCATTTTCACCACAAGGTATCTTCATGTTTGCAGCTAGTTCTACATTTTCAGAGGTGCTACTTGTTTCTTCTGTGATCTTTTCAATTCAGGTGCGGTCATCAATTAGAATTTTTTTCTTTTTGGACAGCGTGTCTGTGAGTACTGTGTGTCTTCCTGCGATGGAGAAAAAGTGGCAGAATGAGTGAATGTGTGGCTAATATAATCTCACTGCACTGTGGCATGACCTTAAACTTTCAAAATGGCCAAAAGGAAAACAATTTGCATGTGGATGAAAATACATGGTGCTGGTGGACCAGGAAGTGTCAAGAACATCATCACACATTTATCAGATGTTACTGTCTGGTAATAAGGTCATAGGTCATTTCAAAGGTGAGATATTCTTATGTGAATTACAGATACTTTTAGGATAACTCCAGGGAGAGTGTCTTGGATAGCTGTAATTGATGACACATGATGTGCTTCAACAACGGTGCACATCACATACAAAGAAACAATAGGCAAACATGCTGAAATACTGTATGGCTTCACTGTAACTCCATGCAAACTGTAAAATCCTTATTGGTGACCTATTCAATTGACAAAAGATATCAGTGGTGTAATGTGACAAAGTAATAGTACTTCATTACAATACTTAAATATTTCTGGGGAGTAGCTGTACTTTATTTTAAAATTTCAATCAACTTTTATTCCACTACTTTTCTTAATTAAAATACAGACTTACTCTGATATATTTCCCACTTGCAATTTTTGTTACTTACTACTACTGCTATAAAAAAAAAATCCCAAAGTTTCGGTTTCAGTCTGTGAGTTCATCTAACAAGCTTGAGCAGGTCAAAACAGACAGGATGCTGCTGCTTTCAAGATATCTTTTTTCCAGCAGAAAAAAGCAATCATGGAAGCAGCAAGATACTCCTGTAGCACAAGTGATGCTGCCCCAACATCTTCTATTTCTTCTAGCATAACCTCTGCAAAAACACCTCCTGATTTAAACGGGTCAGACCACCCGTGGCCATAATGAGAGATGTTCTCCTTCCAATATGGCATGAAGGATTCATCATATTGAATTAAGTGCCTCCTGGGCTTGCCAAAAGCACTGATATTCTGGCATTCAAAAATTCCTTGTTGAAACTCAGGAAACACATGTTTTTTGTTTTAATTTGGGTGGTGCAATAATAATTTGGAAAAGAAGGGACCACAAAATAAAAATTTGGAATTCTTCAAATTTTGACAGTTTTTAAATTAGATAATTCTATTTTCACTTTCAGTACTTAAGTACATTTATTTAGAAACTACTTTTGATACTTAAGTACAGTTAACAGCTACTTTCAAACTTTCACATAAGTAATATTACAACAGGTGACTTTCACTTAAGTAATTTTATAGCAAAATACGTTTTACTTATGTGTGGCTTATATGTGGAGAAAGCAAAAATAAATAAAAGTCAAAATGTATTCAATTTTACCAAGAGCTAAATGTTTGATGGTAGATGTACTTTTTAATTTCATGTACGTTTTTGCTCATAGTACTATTGAAAGTAAACAATTTAAAATGATAAATGTTTACTATTTTTTGGAATCTAAGCTAATTCCACAAGGGTTGCAATTAGAAATGTAATATATTTTATAATGTGTATGCTGCACAAGAAATGCATGTGTCTGTGGAAAGGCAGTAGCTGCAACAGGTCACAATCTACATACTGCAGATTATGATGGAGGCAAATCATGAACTCTATGGAAGAACGCATAAAACATTAGCAACTACACTGTAATTTAAAAAATCTAATCAGTTCTCCCATTGTTAAATACATAATTTTTAAATATACCACCAATATGTTTTCGTTTAGCTGTTCCGAAGTTGTGACCCTGTTTACAATTTTCGTTTTATTGTGTTAAATCTTTGGAATAATATTGTGACAAATTAAAATGTTGAGCTTTTTCTCCACAAGAACTGGCCTTTTATTTGTTGATTTTGCAGCGGCATACATACTTTGTTGGTTACACACAGAAAAAAAAAAAAAAAACATTGGCAGCTCTACAACAAATCCGGGCGTGTGAACGGCACTAATTGGAAACATACGAGACGGTTACAAAAAGGACACAAAAGTCAGGCACAGAGCACCACTGGTTCAGATGAGCTGGAGACGACAGTGCGCATATAGCTTCTTCACAGTGGCATCATTTTAAATGAAATCAGACGTGTGGTCCTCGCTTCCCAGCTCTGTCGGCATCGTGCAGCAGTGGTTTGTTTCCTTCCGCTGAAAGTCTTCAAGGCCATACCGCTCATGCCGGGCACCGCTGTGAACTCGTAATGCCGACCGCTGTGGAAAGTGAAAAGTTTTTGCCGTCTCCGTGAAAGGGCATTCTGGTACAGTCACAGCTGGACATGCACCTCATTGCCAAGGGCTTGTTTAAAACACAGGATGGGCAAGGAACAAAACCATGTTACTACAAATAATTGTGCAGGGCATTTACTGTCACATGTAGCTAAAGAACACGTGAACAAGTGTCTATATGAAAAAAATTAAAAATCAGTGCAAGCGAGGTTAAACTGTACTTTAAGAAGATGTGAATCGGTTGTTAAATTCGAGTTTTACACAGCGTTCCGTTTGACACTTTTGTGTATTTTTACTAGCCTGTTGCCTCTTAATTCTTTAGGCACACCTACTGTATGGCACTGTATGGCACTGCATAGGCCCCCCTTGGACACCAAAAAAGCTTATCCATACTGGTGGGATAATTATCACCAGCCAGGGACAACTGAGAAGAGAGTCGCGAATTCTTGACCTTAACCGTGATTTAATAATCTCTTTTATTTTGAGGCAAGAGGAATACACGATATTCAAGTAGAGAGGAACTTTACAGCAAGCGTCGTTTCGTTAATAATTTTTCCAAAGTACTGAATAACGAAATGTAACTTTTTTAAGTGTATAAGTCTTTAAACGAAACAGTATCTTTGACACATCTTGACAAAATACCTCCCACCTGACAGTTTTTGTTGCTGAAAATATTTAAGGGGAAACAGGGGTCCTTCGGAGTGGTTTCCTCCTGCCCCCTATTAACACTAATACAGATGAAGCGTCACCAAGGTCAGCAGTGACGTTTGGGCATGCCACGTGGGGAGGCGAGCAGGACCGGCGCGTGCCTTAATTAGACGAAGAAGCGCGCGCCGGCGTCCTCCAGAAGCGGGTTTGTGTTTTCGCGGTGGAAGTTCGGCAGCTGCGGCAGCTGCCCGCGCAGAGCAGAGAAACGGTGTCTTTGAAAGGTGATGTGAAGAAGACGGGCTTGAGGCGGGGGTTAGAATAATATAACACTGGGCAGCTGTTGCTGCTTTTGCCTTCCAGCCCTGAACTGCAGCAAGTTCAAACCCCAGTCCTTAACTGCAGTTGAACATTACAACGTGTCTTGTGTTTAAAGCCAAAGTTATGCTGCATTTGTTGTGACAGATGTGCCTGCATTAGCAGAAAAGTTAGACGTGCGCATAATTTCTCAGACACTATTTTGTTCTACAATCGAAACTCCACACAT
>JABJVR010000017.1:109121-128717 GCA_025773905.1 Chitala chitala | reverse complement strand
ATTTTTTTTTTTGCATGTATGGCATGGTTATTAATATTTTAAAACATTAGTAATGTCGTAATAAATATTAATTCTTTAAAAAGAAAACAACTACATTTATTTTCTTGCACAAATTGCTATTTTATGTAGTCCGCAATTAAACCTTGAGTATGTAGTTGCTACGCTACAAAAGTCACAATCGCATGTAAACAATGAAAAAAGCAAAGCCTGTGTTTTTTCACATTGGTTTTTAACAATGCCTTTTTATGTCTATTTATGTTCTTAACTACCGCACAAAAAGAAGTAGGTGGTTACTTCCTCAATCACTTAGACAGGATATGAAGGTGCAGCGATCAGTCGGTTCGTTTACAATGTCACGTTGTATCAAAACAAACACGAGGACTTCTTCATGAAGCTTAGCCGAGGAAAAAAGGGAGTGGTCTGACAGAAGTTCCGCTGTGAAGACTGACTGTTGAAAAGTATCTTAAAAGTTACACTTAAACAAATGGCGTTTTTGCACAACATGTTAACTGATCACTTATTAACTGTCCATTACGTAAACAAAAATCAAAGACTAGCACTTTCACTTGCAACTATATCGATTCATTCATTAAATGCTGTCCGGCGTTGAAAGGCATAATTAGGAAAGGTTTATTTTTTATTATAAGGCAAATTGTGCATGTGTTTATTAATCTGTTTTGTAACAATGCTAGTCAGTCAGACACATGATGATGATAAGGTAGCTGGATGCCGAGTTAAAATCTAATTTTAATAAATTCCTAATCAGCTTGTAGGGAACTGAAACAACATAGTTAATGGGAATCTGTGAAGTCAGCAAGGTCTTCGGCAGTGCTGCTCTTTAATAAGATTTGAGAGGCATTACAACAACACAGCGCTCAATGTCACGTTGAGCCGCTCCTTGTGTCTGTAACCCAACTGCAGAAGGGAAAAAAACAACAGGGGAATTAGGAAAGCGGGGAAGAAACATGGTCATCTGTTTAAAAAGAACTGAAATCTGATCTCAGGGGAGAGAGAGTCGGAGGTACTGTATATCACATATCATCTTTCTCTGATCGTTCACGCTTTCTAATTACAGAAGGTGAGGAGGGCCATAATTTTATCGTATTTGTTTTGCATCGCTGCAAAAATAGAAAATGAGGGCTCGCAGAGCTGTACCAATTTACTTCATTTCGACCTTGATTAAAAGAAAATTAATTGCCACATCTCTCATTATGTTGTGCGCGGCATTTGATGACTGGAATGGAAAAAAAAACTAGAAAACAAGACGCGGCGGCTCGTGGGGAGCGCCGGCTCGACCCGCTTGTTCAGGAGACAACACAAAGCTCTAATGATGAAAATAACAGGCCTTTCAACAGAACCTTCACAAGTTAATGTCAAAGATTTCAGTCTTCATTTCAAAAACGCTGCACAGTACCTTCGTATTATTGAGCGCACCTGTGACTGGGATACTTTCATAAGGAATAGTCGGTAGTGTCCGAAGTTTCTTGCAAAAGCACACACGTTATAAACAAAAATTAGAAAGACCTGGTTAACACTGTACTAGCTGAAACCTACCGTTCTTTAAAACTACGGACTACTCAGTAAGATAAAAATCACGCCAGTAAGTACTTGTGAGAGCGCTAGTTTAATAGCGTTTGCTCCATAGCAAAATTCTTGTTTTATGTGTGTACCTATTGCAGAAAGACTGAAGTGCATCATAGTCAGGTCCTCTATTAATTAGCTGTTTTATATATATATATATATATATATATATCATCTTTCATGAAACAAACATTCTGAATGTATCGTTTCATAAGCAGTCAGGGACACTTTTTAATTACAATTGTTTAAGAAATTAAACACAGGGGACTATGAAATGTCAGTGGATGTAAGTGAACTTTCTGTTCTGAGCACAAAAAAATGACAGTTGAAAAGCAAAACCCGTTGCCTATATTCTCAACCTTCCTGCCTAAACCAGCTCCACAGCTCCCTCTAGAGCCCGTGTAATCTGTCTGTGCTGAAACACAGCAGTGGTGAAGCACAGATCTTGAGGCCTGAGGCTTGAACTTACTCAGGGAAGGCATTGGCATCATCGTGATGGGCATTATCAGGCTGCTGCTTAATAGCAGGTCCCGGGATGGATGGTTGTCTCCCCAGGCAAGGTGTCTGGGCTAAATTGTTTTGGTGTTCAATCATACAAACAACCTGAAAGACTTTGTAAGTCACTTTGGATAAGATGGACAGTTATGAAATAATAATAGTAATAATAACTCATGTTAAGTATTGATAACAGAACAGTCCCAGATATGTTTTAAAACGCTTATGCAAATTCACAAATAACCCAGCCGCACAACAGAACAGTTGGTTCCCTTTGCTGTGCTAGTTAAAGCACCATATGTCTCAGAGCATCAACAGTGCACACATCCACAGAGCACGGTGTATAATTACATGAGAATTTCTCCTGGAGAGGGTCCGCATAAGGACTAAACTGCCCTTTTGCTCTACTTGCACCTGTCCCACTCTGAAAGACTTCTGAGTGAGTAGGCAGGGGAGGGGGGATAAGGACACCTCATTCTGAAATATTTATAAGTTTTGTACAAAGATAGAGTTGTTAAAGAGTGGTGGGTGCAGGAGTGCACTACCAGGCCTCACCACTGTCATCCATCTTTTTTCCTGAAGTAGTTTCTTTTCACATTTTACATTATTGTTGTCTGCCCCAGACCTCTCCAGCACCCACCACAAAACTGAACAGGTGTTATAGTAAATTTGTTGGAGTGATATTGCGTGTAGACTTAATTTGAAGCTGCTCGACATTTAAACACAGAGACACATGTTTATATGTCGGGGTAGGAGGGGTAGTCATGCCTGGGCAAAGGTATTTTTTAATTCAAAATGAAACACCTAGTTATGTCGTTACAGCTGTCCAGTGGCAGGCTATTGTCACAGTCTTATGCCCGGCAGGTTTGAAGGCCCACCTGTGACCTCTAGACCCTTCCAGTCAACATTGATACATACAGTACTCAGCTCCAGCTCAGTCAGCAGGTGTTATTCCTGGTCTCTGTTAGTGTGTGTCTGTGTGTGTGTGTGTGTGTGTGTGTGTGTGCATGTGTGCTTCATCTTTTCAATCCCACTCATCTTCCATCCAATCAAAACACAATTTACAAACCCAGAACACCAACAGCAAATGCATGCCAGGCCATGGCTGCCATGGATCCAGGTTTAGAAGGTAAAACGGTAAGACAAGTCCTCCTCAATTATGTGGTGAAATTATTGCATTACATGGATGGAGTGGGGGACTTGTCTTAACTTTACATTGGCCCCAACCCACTCAGTCCATTATTCACATAAAACTCACAGCAACGGAGAGGCATCTCACTGAATGTTAGTGGCAAGCAATGCAAAACCACCATGCAAATTCAGCAAGGTGTATGTATACTTCCTTTCCATGTCAGACATTACAAAGTTATATGTTCTTTACATTTTTACATTGCTTTAAAAACATTAGTCAATATCATGGTGGACGCTTGTGTAAATCATCCATGAAAACTGTAGTTTTAATCTTTAAAACTACAGTTATAGTATAACCAATCTTTCATTGGTTATACCAATGAAATTTTGGTTAAGTGACTTTCTTGAAGCAGCAGGGGGCATAATGACTATGGACATGTAGTTGTAACCTAAGCGTTGGTGGATCATCTTATAGGGGGCTGTTGTACACTCAAAGAAGTACATAACCCGAATTGCTCCAATAAAATATGCAGCTTTAAGATTGTGTCTTTATTTGATATAAAGTTATTAAAGCTAGAGCGATGAAACCATGGTCACAAATTGAGGTCTTTTGCTACTAGCTTGGGCTGCTATGCTAATTCAGAGCATTTATTTCATCCAATCACCACCTTTTGCCTACAGCAGTGACTTTTAATAGCTGCTGTATCACAAGCACATCCCAGAGTAGAGGACTAAAGGGGACGCTGTCTTGCTGATTAGTTCAGACGGTGGCTGTCCTCGGATGTGACCACCCAGAGGGAAGCATGACCACGAGTGCGGGGACAGCCAGACGTGCTTCCAGCATTGCCGTGTCCCGACTGTCGTGTGCAGAACGGACACACACAAACGGCCGATCAAAGCCGTATCTGCAAGAGGAGCAGAAGCCCACATGACGTCTTCAGCCGCTTCCCATCCTAAGAGGAGCTGGCAGGACACTGAGTGGAGACAAGCGCAGGGGCAGAGTGGGGGGGCGGGGGTGATGTAGCCCAACACGGAACTCATCCAAGGCCTTATGTCTAAGGGCGTCACATACATTGGGCTAATGGAAGGATCCATTTTCACCATTATCACTGGTTCTTGTAATGGTACGATGATGAATTGGTATCAGGCCTGTGCTCCACTTTGCTGCGCTGAACAATATTAACATTCTAACGGATGGGTAACTCAATAAACGTGTAATTTCGATGCAGACCTCAGTATGGATCGCAGCCTAATGCAGCATAGTATTTGCAAACAAATATGACGAAATGTTAATAATGGAACATGTTAAAAAAAAAAAGCCCTTAACAATTCCTTCAGCAAAATTCTTGAAAGGTTGGGTGAAGGCTAAGTTCAAGTCTGTATTAGTGTAATGTCCTATCTATGACATCACATGTAAACCACAACATTAAAGGGACAACAAAGGGAACTGTTGAAATACTGAGTGTCCATGACACATGTTAATGGTGATACAGGGGCTTCAGTTGCCAGTGTCTCTTGTCAATCACATGGCCCTAAAGGGACCCTGGGGGAGGGAATGGTCACACTCGTTATCAGAATCCCATCTCACCGCAGCCACAAAACCGCTCACCCCATTGAGCAGTTCAGGTTTCTCCATGTTGGCGTACTACATCATATGGGCTTTTTTTTCCTGTGACAATGAGATGTTTGTGGGGGGTACATCTTTGCCAAGCAGCTCCAGAACAGTGGAAGGCCTTCGATTTAACATGGGGAAGGGGAGGGGGGTGCTGATTTTTGCACAGAATTTGTGAACCCTGCCTTACTGCTGTAGGATACACCTGTTATGCTGGCACAGCGCACTCTTTAAATACCGTCTCATAATCCACAGGCTCGACTGTGCCTTGACCCTGTGTGTGCATTCAAAGCAGGACTTTTGTCCTCAACCAAACTGCCCCAGTGCATCATGGGCACAGGCCGACACCAGGGACTCAGCTGCCTAACACTGCTATGTATCTCTTTCTGTGATTCCCCACCACCCGTCCTAAGCTTCAGCCTCTGAAAGTGTTCGGTTTTAGGACAGAGGGAGGTCACACCTGTTGTGGAACTTGATAGAAGGCTTATTTATAAACTTTCAGGGC
Organism: Chitala chitala; assembly: GCA_025773905.1. Lineage (NCBI taxonomy): Eukaryota > Metazoa > Chordata > Actinopteri > Osteoglossiformes > Notopteridae > Chitala > Chitala chitala. The sequence continues at coordinate 123,393 of JABJVR010000017.1, read as the reverse complement.
TCCGGATTCTTCCTCTGGTGAAAATGCTGACATCCAGCGAGGGAGGGGGTGGTGTCGGGAGGAGGACATGGTCAGCTGAAATGCTTGTTTATGAAAAGTGGAGCAACTGCAAAATCCATAAAATTGCGAAATGATGAAATTAACAAGGCATCTGATAAGGTTACTTTGGAGATGGGAGGGGGACAGAGAGGAGGAGCTAGGAGTAGCTGGTGATTCAGCTTTTGAGATAAGCTGGTTTACACATTATGACACTTATTTTAACTGTGGTCCAGCACAGCGGTCAGTTGGCTTTTGGAAATCCATCAGCATGCTCCAATTAAGTCTGTCCCATATCCTTATATTAAAGTCATTTTCAGTGTTACTATTGACAACTGCCAGCCTGCGGTCAACGCTCTCAATTGTCCAAAATCAATCCTTTTGGAATGACTTTGGAAGGCAGCTGAGTGAAAACTTAGGCTTTCCTGACATCATGGTTTGGGTGCAAATGTGACACCCTGCCAGCGGCTCCTTTATGCACTTTGAAAAATACACATCAGCTGCTGCCTACCCAATTACAGCAGAATGTTGAGCATTGCTCCCAAAGAAAGGCAAAAGGCAACGGGGGCAACAGCTTGGGTTGGGGGGGGGGGTCTTAATATATTGCCTAAATTTAGGTTCTGAATTATAGCCCATGGGGTATTTGAGTGGGATCATGTGACGTATGAAAGTTTCTGGGAATGCTGAGTGGATTTGCAGTATAAGGGGGAATATTATGACAGTGGGGACAGTCCCAGCTGGTGACAGATAGTCTGGCAGGTGGCGTGTGACGTGCTAGTGTCAGATTAGCCTCTCGTTTAGAAATGTGCCACTTGTCCACTTTTTCTCTCTGCTGATGTTTCGCCTCCCTCAGCCCTACCCACTCCACCCCACCCCACCCCACCCCACCCCACTCCACCCAAAGTCCTCGCTACTTTGTGTAAATATAGATATCGATATCGATACAACCGCCAATAGGAAGGAGGAGTAAACACCTCCGATGATGTGAATTCTTCCTTGGAGAAAAGCCTGTTCCTCTGTCGCCAAGCTCTCCCAGCGTAGGTGCCGCAACGACTTGAATATACAATCCGATATAAGGCGGCTAGAGACTCGTGCTTGTGTCCCCGTGCATCTCCTTTCTATCACGCCTGATTGACTTTGGTGATTTTGTTTAATTGGCTTGTGTTGGCGCCGTCCTCTGAAAGGGCCAGTATTTGTTTATTCACAGTCATCGAATCAAAGGCTGTCGCTTTAAATAAACACCTCATCTCCAGACTGCCAAGCAGTCAGAATGGATTCCGTGTGTTACGCTTAACATTGTTTCACAGATATAGAGAGGCCAGAGTTTACCTCTGATTGTCTGGGCTTTCTTTCCTTAATTGCACAGATGAGAGGAAAGACATAAAAATGAGGGAATTAAACCGTTTCAATAATGTGCTGTTGAGATTTTTTTTTTTTTTGCCCTTCAGAAAAAAATCACGCAAGGAACAGCAGAGGGAGATGAGTGCAGTGTTGTTGTTCTGACTTTTACCAGTGTACTGGCCATCCTGCAACGGTCAGGAAGTTTTAAATATTAGATCACGCACAAGTAAGCAGATACCCCTGACTTTATTATGGACATCTGGGTATAAAATTAGTCATCCCTGCCAATACCGGCAAACGTAACAGGCAAACCATATGACAAGACGCAGCACTGCACGAATCGATGGCACACAACAGATTGCATCGCAGAGATTTCTCCGCTGACAGGCCGCAGGATAGTTTTGGCTTTAAAAAATGGCGACATCTTTTAAGGTGACCCCTCGAGTGGTTCTTATAAAATTGCATGAGACAGAAATCCATTTGCAACTCCGCTATAACAGTGAGATTACATTGTTACTTTAGAGCCCTGGTGCAAATTAATTTGGGGTTCATTTCATATATTATATGAATGGATAGTAGCCGGGAAATTAAATCCCGGTATTACACATTTCTATATATTGTTTTATTTCTGGAGGGGCTGTTTGGAACAAAGCAGACTGCGTTCAATTGGGCTGCAGGTCTGGCCTCAAAGTAGCTGTAACTCCTTTTGACTTTAGTCGCTCAGGAAGGAAAAACAGCGATTGCTTTAAGATTCAAGCCGATTCCTACGCGATCCTAATGTTTCCATCCAGTCAGAAAAGCAATTCCACCAACAGAGACAACCTGGACAGCTTGCACACCATTATTTGACTGATGTCATTAACCAAATATTGGATATAAATCTAGACACATTCGCTTGCTCAGAAAACTGCATATTTACCTCAAGGGCTGCCTCACCTTGGACAAAAGGGCTATCTGTTTATGCACCACTTAATTGCGCTTTCATCGACCAGCATCTTTCTTTAACCTTCAAAAGCTGGAACTTATTTTTGGTGACATTGTGGATTCCTGAGCTGATTAAATTCTCTGCTCCCTAAATGGGATGGAGAAGAGTCAAATGGGCTTCAGAAAGGATAGAAGAGCGGTTTGGAAACTTGACAGCAAAAAGTGATTTCAGAGTTGAGACAAGTGACCAGATGACAGTTGGTTACCTCTGTGATTTTTTTTTCTTGTGTTCAAAGCTTAATTCAAATGAAAACCCAACGAGTGCGCCCCACCACCACAAGCTCAACAGACAACTGTTGTACTGCAGGTGTTTGGCCAGCTGTGCCTGCAAAGTACTCAGAGGATGACAACCAGAGAGCCCACTAGGGCAGCTATGTTAAAATTCGCTGCCCATGACAGTGAACCCTGTCTCGATACACATGCTCAACAAAACCACTTCCAGAACATTATTGTCAGACAAATTCCTCAATAACAATAGTAATTTTTTAGTAATGTATTTTATCAATTGCTCTGTGTTCAAGTCACTCTGTACAGCACGTTTGTACAGGATCCATAAAGATAATTCAACTTGAAATGAGTAAAAATTTTAACAGTATTAAATACATTCACAGAGCTTTTTTTCTGGCTCAAATATAAGGTGTTTCAGTCTGCATATATATGAGACGTAGTCTGAGATTCCCCAGAACATGGATCTCCTAACAGTGGTTAATATAGCAGGTACAACATGCAACAGGGCATCCACATTGGGCGTACCACCTCCTATTCAACCACAAAGCAATGACAGACCTGCACTGCACTGCTCACCTTTCAACTCAGGTAAAGCCACCTGTAAGAGCCTATCCAGCAGATGGCACCTAGGCATGACCAACCTGCATGAGCACCACAGCTGCTCTGATTGGCCGGGAGGAATACCAGGGGAGGGACATGCCAGATGTGAACTCCATCAACCCTCAAAGTGCAGAGAAGATACCGTGGGGTCACATGTCCTGCATCACCTGATCACATCAGGGTCTTGGTCACCAGGTGTTTCCATCCATAACTGTTGAGGCAAGGAGCTGCCATTGCATGGATGCACCTGTCCCTGGCAGTCCTCAGAAGGGGCTGTTTTGAATTACAGTCAGCCCCCGGCCAGCTTGTGTGGAACTGAACATAACTGACAAAAAACTGTAAACAGCTGCATGTCAGTCTGCCCATGCAAACTGCTTGAAAGACAGACAACTATTCTTTTTTTTTCTTCTTTTTTATGACACAAAATGTTGCCTGTTCTGTCAGTTGACTGGGTCAGATGTCATCAGTGTGATGGAGCAGCTTCTATGTTAGCAGATCTGTGTTACCCCTTGTAGCAACTGTTTTATCATTAGTTCTTTTTCAGGTTATACAGTATCCTAAAAAATAAAAAAAACATTGTGTTATTATATTTTTCACAATAAATTCAGATAGTCAAACTGTTACAAGAATGGTACAACAGCTGTTTCCTGGTATTTGGTGGTCAGCATCATTCTGGCCACTTGTTCCATAGCAGCACCAGCAGCCCTTGGGATCATTCACATTACTCCCCCCACTGCCCAACTGGACAGAAAAATGGTCATTAGTGCTCCCTAAAGCCACTGCGTGGAGGGGCAGCAACTGCCAAAACACTTTATTCTCTTACTTTTCCCCCACCATCTTTGGCAACTTATTACAAAGGCCTGTAACTGGAGAAAGACTGGGAACACATCATGATTCTGCACCTAGCCACTGGGATGCAGCAGTGGACACTAAAACAGCAAACAAACAGCAGTACATAATTTAAGACAAACATTTAAGACAAACCGTACGCTAAGTAAAAAAGGCATGTTGCATTATCAAAATGTTATTTTGTGCTCACTCGTCTTCATGCTGAACAAATTGCCAGTCAGGTACCCTTAACAGGAGTCAGACATGTAGCTACTAAGAGCTCATTATACCTTATTTAATACCTAGAGTGGTATTCATCACAGCATCTAAACAAGAAGATGGAAGGCAGAGGTACCTACATTCCCACACTTCTGCCCCTCCCTCCAAGTTCACTCAGTAAACACAGCACACTAGGCAAAACAATGTGGTTTTAAGGCTAAATTTCTTGGTCCAAAGGGGACTTGGCTACTGTCGGTGTCATATATAAGGACAAAATAAGAGTGTATGTAAAGTCTTTTACACAAGCTGCTTTGGGCAAAACCATCCACTTCGTCCCTCCACAATGTAACCGTGTGAACAACAGGGCTGCCCAGTTCCAGCACAACCCCAACACAACTCTAACACTGTACAAATGGCTCCTTGTCTTCCATCTGTTTTACTGTCCTTGTTAATTATTAAATTATTACTGCATTGTTTTCCTTTAGAAGACATTGGATGAACATTTCTGTAGTATGTCGTGCTAACACAGACGACATTAACAATTGTGATGTGACATAAATTTATTATACATATTCCGTGGCGCTTCCTTAATTTTATATTGGGTATAGATGCAGTGTTTTCAGCAACCTCTCCACGTAACCGTTTTAAATGTGGTAGACGCCTTAACAAAAGTCGTGCAAACATACATATTTGGTAATATTGTCAGGACTGCGGTCTTTATTCTCCGTTTCCTCGGCACTGGAAAGTTATCAAGAAAATCAGGAAAAACGAACAGAACATATCTTGGATATTATTTTCCAAGATGCTCGTAAGGAAATGGAAGCACGCGAAGAAAAAATAACACTTTTATGCTTTTTTCCTAACCAAAGCATATCTTTTTTTTTCCCAACGTGTCGGGACACTAAACTGATTCGAATACACTTCCTGCAAGACAACGCGATCTACGCTTCCTCTGCAGATTCAGACACTTAGCCGAAGCCGAGTTGAAGCAGTAAAACAAAAGCCACCGGAGTGGAACAAGATAAAAGCAGCGGCGTGCGCGCTACTGCAGGTTACTGGGGCGAGCGGAGGCGACTTGTGATTAATTCAACAACAATGTGATGGTTAGGATCTCCTTGACCTGGAGGTCATCGGAGGTCAAACACAAATCGTTTAATATTTTTCCTTTCAGATCAATATAGGTATAAACGTAGGTTCAATGACAAATATAAATTTAAAAAGTGACAAACATAAATGAGGAAAACTCCCTGACATCCAAAACTTAAAAAATGTATTAACATAAATGGTATTTATTTGCGAAGCTGTGTAAAGAATTCATACGTAGCTTACGATTTAAAATATTTTATTTGTTTTCGTGACTCATTTATGGAAAGATCAATTGCGAGTTCGTCTTTATCTTATGAGTGAGTTCAAGTACAGGTCGAAAAATCGATCTTTTTTGAGTTTCCTGTCCTTTTCTGCCTGGATCAGCACAGACAGAAAAAAGAATAGCAAGGACAATTTGTTTAATATACGGGAATAAATAATTCCCAAAGAAAGCTATTAAAGCTACAACGTCTACATCACCTTCCACCAACCCCACCCCCGCCTTGTCACTCGGGGAGACAGCCCTTGTCATGCGCCATCTTCGCTATCTGTTTCGTTCTCTAAATATTGTAAATAAATAAAGGAAAAAAAATCTATATTTGAAAAAAAACCCAGCTACTGTCCGATTAGGCAGTCCAAAATAAACAAAAATTTATTTATTTAAATTGTACAAAAATCTTGATAGCTTTGGAACTGCCTGAAAATGATAAAAGCGGTTACATGGTTTTAAAACGAAAATTTTTAAACAAGGTCAATAACAGCGAGAAATAGACAAACTTTGCCAAAACAAAAACGAAGCATATAACATATAAGATATCCAAAATATATTAATAGATTAATACATCAATAATATATTAATACATTAAAAGTTAATTTAGTAAAAAAAAATAAATAGTTTTATCGTGTATTTTCATTTTAAGAATTGCCGCTGTGAAATTGCAGATGTGCATTAAATGAACAGATTCGTCGGTTTTAAACATACAAGTGAAATTACAGAAACGCGAAACTCTCACTGGTAACATTTCGCCCTGCTTTCGCGTTAATACTGTTTTCCAGAACACAAAACCTCTCACTGATAAATATTAATTTGAGCCTTCATGATGTATTTGAAAATTCCTGCTAAAATGTCACCACATGGAACATTAATGTAATATTTCAAGGCCTGAGAGCAGTACTCATATTGATTGCATTTATTTGACTCTGGGGAGAAGAAATAATTCTTCGATGTGGGACACATCTGGTAGCCAAAGACGCGAGGCGTGGAATGAGAAAATGCAAAATAACAATAAAAATAATAGGACTTGTATTAAAATACGTCACGTCGGCGTTGTCTAAAAGTGAATTATTTAACTGTTTTAAAGAAAGAACCAGGATAATTAGCATTTTACTGTTCATGTATACGTTTCTTTTTTAATAGCGTGTAAATGCGTGTGCAATACAAGGAAGAAATTAGTTAATTCACTTTTTTATTTCCCCATCCTTGCACTGGCAAGTGACATTGTGCATCTAAACAGGTTCGGGTGACGCAAAGAACGCGGAACTCCGGAGTCCTTGGAGTTTTACCTTTTCGTTACATCGATAAAAAGTATTCTGCGACGGCAAACGAGCAGATTATTGCGGCTTGTGTGTGCTCACTTTTCTCAAGTTTAAGCAGAGACAGGCAAGTTTAACGGTGTCTGTCTACTGTCCCGAATGGATACGTTTGCCATTAACAATATTGACTATCATTAGGTAGGGCGTCTGTCTGTCGTTGTGCGAACAGAATGAAATTTGAGTCACACCTTGCTCCTGACCCTAAGACTCCACGTAAGCGCGTCTTGCATCATTTGTTGCCAACATTTAAAGGATAAAGCGCTGGCACACGTCCGGATTTGCCTCCATTTTAAAATGTCTGATTGTATCAACTGATCGCTTCTCGTATCTTACAACAACCTTACATTACCTGGCGTTCACACGAAGTCGTTAGTTTAGTTAGTTTGATTGATGAATATTAATAATGTCATATTTATTCGTCGTTAGGTACCATTCAAACACATTACCAAAAACCCCACACTGTAATTACTGAAGCTAATATACAAAACAAATAAATAAACTACAGAGATCGGGGAAACTTTATTGCGATCGATAAAACCGAAAAGAATTTCTTATCGAACTAAATGAGTGGAATTTAGAATGGAATCATTTATGAAAATAAAATTATATATCAGATTACTTTAAATTAAAAAATATATAATTTTGGCACATTTTAAAATCCTACTTACATTTACTAGTTAATACAGCAATAAAGTATAAAATTGATGACTAGTATATTTTCAATGTACAACGCTTAAAAGGGCCTGTAAAGGTTAAATTCGCACTCAACAGTTTCGTTGTCGATTAGCGAAGCTGCCAAAATATTTTGATGGCTTGTACAGTACGCGTTTGACACAAGTTTCCTTTCTGGAAATAAAGAGACATTCCTTTCTCTTTGCAAATAGTATGAATTATGTATAGCGAAAGCGCCCCCTACTGGTTCACAGAAATCACAGCGAGTACGTCACTCACCGCTTCCTATTGATCATGTTCTCAGACCAAGAACATTAGGTGCAAGACTTCGGTTTGTCTATTGCGTAGTTCGGTATAGGTTTTACCTGTGTTTATTTACCCCCTATTAAGACTCTACTGTAAAAAGAAGCGGCAAATCTCTGTTTTCAGATACTTACAATTTTTACAAAGTGACATTTTTAATTATTTTTATATTCCTCACTTTAATTTCAATTTGAAAATAAACACGTTAGAAACCAAGACCCATTCAGAGCATTTTATCAAAATAAGCTCTTCTGTTTTGTGCCCTGCCTTTTTCTGATTGTCGGGAGGGGGTCTTTCAAATGGGCGTAGCATTAGTCTTGACCTCAACGTGATGCGTCTTATTCCAGAATGTTCTGATATTTTGCATTACCTAGAGAATTTGAAACAACTGAACCGATCTATATAGATGTAATAATATTGAAACAGATGTGTCTGTATTTATGGCACAAACCCATAAAGTATTCTGTTCACAGTATCATATTCATCGAAACTTTTGAAGGGATACAGAAAGGGGAAACGTTGGAAGATTGATTACAGAAACTTAGTGTTAGTGTTACGCAGGTTGTCCAGGACATTGTTGGTCACATTCTTCAAACTGTCGTCTTCAAACAGTGAACGTGAAACGAAAACGCGTTATGAAAAAATATTCAGCAGTCTTTTCCGTTTGACAGAAAAAAATATAAACAATGGATTTTAAACAGGAAATCAAACGCGGCCCTAGTCTCGAGATCTACTGCCGTCAGAATCAGATATAAGGGAAGTTGGCCTTTGTATCCATACAAGAAGAGGGAAATCATGGCGTGTCTCTCTCTTGTTTAAACTACGTGTACTAATATATATATATGTGTGTGTGTGTGTGTGTGTCAAACGCCTGTACCTGTTTCATTTTCTAGCTCCACCTGCTCCCTAGACACGAAGCACAGTCATATGAGGATGCGTCGTGTTTTCTCGAGAATAGGAGTGGCAGATGTCAGCGGAAAAGCAAAACGCAGCACCATACGGGCTGGGACGCGGCGCTCCGGCGCCCCAACACGTCTCGCAGTCACATTTCCATGTTGTCGTTTGCGCGGCGGTCGCACAGGTGCTGTGACAACTCGTTACCTGCAAGTTCACAGATCCACGACTGGCCACTAATCGTGAAAATTCCGATGTTTAAATAAAATTGATAATGTTCTTTGGATAACAAACCGTTCCCCTTTTCTATTTATTTTTGTTCTGATTTTTTTCTAGTCTGCACCAGTTGATGAGATACATGACAGCACTTTGTCTCTCACTAACCTTTCTTTCGTTTTCTGCACCGATATTTGGGTCAAAGTCTTCAGATGTAATGGAAGACGGTGGACTAACAACAGCTGATACAGTGAAATGGAAGGCTGTGTCTGACAGGCACCGCTGTTCAGTATAGCGTAGGGTCGGGAAGGCGAGAATAAAGCAGCACAGTACGGAGTCAAATTTACGAAATTGTCCAAATTGATAACAACACCCCAATTACTCGTACACAACACGATGCTTAACGACCCTAATCGATTTAGACAGCTTTAATTTTAGAGTCCCTTATTGATAAATTCGGGTCTTGCACTATTGGTAGCTGTCACGCCCAAATCTTTGCACAAAATTACAGAGGACAAGATAACGTAAAATTAATAACTACACGTATACGATTTCAAACAACATATTATCTTCACAAAGACAACGTGAAGCAAAGACTTAATATGCTTTTCAATAGCCATAGCAATTTGAACTTATACAAAGATTATTGATTGGTTTTGAGTACATTTTAGAATATTATTGGTAAAAGCCTGGATGTCATTCCACACGGGAGCCAGTTGGATTACTACACTTCAGTACACTGTTAATTCCATACTATACAATGGCAGCTGTCCAGGGCCAGGGGTTGAACCCATTAGACACAGGCCTACGCTTTAGTTAAGCATCCTATTTGGGGATTTGAATGCAGGATAGTGCTGCTGGAATTGTGGTTGGCACAGCGTCTCATTGCAAATTGTCTTTGACCATTATAGGCATGTAAGTTTCACAAATGTCTGTCAGAGGCAGACCTGCACCTGCGGTGAAGTAATTTCATGTGCTAGGTGAGTTTACTTAGTGATCAGTGATATATATATTTTTTGCTAACACTTTTGATCTCTGCATACTGGTGGCCCTCAGGAGAGGAGATGTACTTTGCCCCACTTTGGTCAGTCTTGGTTTCAGGCTTCTCAGTCAAACTCCCCCCAGTCACCTACCCCCATGGCTCTACAACACCTCCACATATATCTCTGTCTTTACACACCACATGCGAGTCAAACTGTCTTTCACTCACTCCAGCGTGCTCAGTGCTAAGTGACACTAGATATATAGGTGGATATTTCACTGCTGCTAATTGTCAAGCACCATACATCTGCAAAAAGCAAGATAAAATCTTTGGCTGGTATAGACGCCCCCGTCCACAGGCCTGTGGCCCGATAACAGCACAAGGTGATGGCAGCAATGAACTTCTGGTCACAACCGCTGCAGCGCAAATGCAACGAAAACTGAAGCATGATTTTCCCCTACGCTTGCAGTGTGACTGATGGACAGAAAAAAACCACAGCCTGGTGAGAAAGAATGTGGGCAGACCTAAGTGGCTCAAACCAAGGGATCCAGCAATTAGGCAGATATTTGTTTTGTAGTTGTTTTAGCTGGTGGACACGTAGTCTGGGCAACACAGAATGTTGCACAGTGACAGATAAGGAAGCAGTTTAAGTCTCAATGGTACAACAGTAACTTCCTTGCAAAGATTTAAACCAGAAAACATTCTTAGTTCAAGCTGTTCATGGACTATAATGAATCATTTTTTCTGTTTCTCTTATCCATTGTAACTGGGTTCTTGATTTAGTTTTTAGATTTTTTTTCCCCACAATGTAACTGTAAATTTGAATATAGCTGTCAAATGAAAAAAACTACAAAAAAATCAAGCACAGTTCCTTTGCCTCTGCCCAGCTTTTGAAGTTTATTCTATCCACTGGAGAAGCACTTTATCCCATGAAGAAAGGAACATGGGGAAACAAACACACACACACACACACACACACACACACACACACACACACACACATACCAGCTCCTTACTTGACACAAAGTGGGTTCAATCTGCATATCTGCTGTGCTGGAATGCCATCAAAGTTTAAAAATGACAGAGAAGCGAGGCAGTCCTGGAGGTCCATATTCCTCAGTAACCTCTCTCCTCCATGTCACATCTAGAAAGGAGACCCAGGAGTTCAGATTTCTTGTTTAAGCTGACATACAATCACAGCGCATTGTACAGGGATGCACCCCCCCATCACACTACAAGCAGCTGCCAGGGCTCTGCCGGTGCTCCTTCTGCCGCTCATGCCAAAAGTCCTGAGTAAAACTACCTGGTATTGGCGAAGGCTGGTGCAGCAAAAAGCATGGCGTTCTGCCAAGTCAAACTGTCAGAGCCAGGTCTGAGTGCCAGGAGAAGTCCTCGGTGCCATTATTACATCACCGTGATCAGTCAGCTGCTCTGCAGACATTGGCATCCAGTGAGCGTACACAGCTTATGCACCACCCATCCAGGCAGCAGGACCTCAAAGCACTTTACTCATTACGCCTACAAGCCTGCCAAACACAAATCCATGACAAGTAGTCACTGATTCTCTGAGCCAAGCACTCTTCTGACATCCTGAGGCATCTTTTGTGTCAATAAGAAATGTTCACTATATTAAACCAAGGGCAGATTTCTGTTTTCAAATGTTAATGCTTTCTTTTCACCATGTATATTTTACTTAGCTGATGCTATGGGACAATCACAACAACCAGAACACAATTCAACTGACCCAGGTAAAATGGCAAAACAACAATTGTACTTTCATTAACAAAGGCAAGATTAGCTCTTGGTGCTTTAAAGTTCACAAACAGCTGAGCTTCAGGTCATCAGGTCATAATGAGTAAACTTAGTCTACACAATTATAAACGTGTTAATCGTCCATTCTTTTTAGGAGAAGGAACAGATGAGGCTATGTAACAATGTTGTAAAAAGGTACATCTTTAGCCTCCATCAGAAAAGAGAAAGTAGGTTTGTAGTTTAGAATGTGTTTCAACAGCAGGAGGCCATGTTATAGTCAAAAGCTTTGGAGAGGCAACATATGCTGGCAGGAACAGAGCAGGAGCCTGGTGTGTGATGTTCTCAGGATAATGAGACCGGTTGCCTGATGGTACAAGAATCTGAATCTTGTTTTGACTGGGCACCAGTGGAAGAACAAACAGGCACAAAGAGACATGTGACTTTTTAAAGCTGATTAGCTGATGCGTTAATAAAAAATGGCCCACAACTTTTCACACACACTTCAAGCTGGATGTTTTTACTGGAGCATTTTAAAATGTGCTCCCTTGTCAAGGTTACAACAGCAAGGTCTTCAGCCCATTACCTTCACCAGTTATCACTGTCCTTAAAACCTACATAAAGCTGATGGTAGGAAGCCATCATGATCAATGAAAAAAATGAAAAACGGGCAAACACACAGAACCAGAGAAGGTAACAATATGCATTAAAATTATTGCAACACTCCTCATATCATTAACATATTGTCAGTATGATGTCTGACTGAGTATGATTTTCATAACGCTCTGCAAATGTACAAATAAGGCAATTAATTGCTAAGCTAAAGTATCTATTCCCTTGGCTAGATTTAACTCAGAGCAACGAGGCAGGATCAGAGCGATCAAACCCACACTCACTGGAACAGCTTGCTTTTCCAAAACACGGGGCTCACAGAAGAGATTTGGCTGGGGGTTTGCTGCAATAACCCACCTTTGTTGCTTTGTTGCAGAAACTCTACAATGCAAGTTTAAGGCTGAGAGCTCGTGCACACGTACACATGCGCCCACACATACGTGAAGCTGAAACGTGGCTAAAGTGCTTCACTTTATCAGCAGGAAGCATCACAAAATGAACATACGTCTGATTCACTGAATGTTCTATGCTCAGCTACAGACAAGGTTCTGCAGAGCCCCAGAACCAGGACATGTGCTATGGCACCATCCTGTGCAACTTGAACAGACTTTTAAAAAGCAAGTTTCGTGTGTAATTCACCTTATACACGCAGCCTTATTCAAATGATAGGTGCTATCCTGAAAGGTGCAGACTTTCGAGTTTGTCTCGAAAACCAAAAACATTTTGATTTATGTAGCATAACTCAACTGACTGGTGTTCCAGGGATTAGCAGAGGAATACATGCAGCGGTAATAAGTCTGGTGACAAATATAAGGGTGTGTATTGACTGTACAATGAAGATCCATAATGTATTGATGCATATTTGCTGTAAAAATCAAGAAAAGTGGTTAAATTACACATTTACAGCAGGTGCATGCACTAAAGAGAAGCATTAAACATAGTAATGATGAAATTGGATAAAATTTCATATAAAAGTTGCCATTTCCATTAAACATGGTTTGCTCCTTAACTGTCTTGGTATACAGTTCATCACGCAGTTTTATGGAGGAGCGTTACATAAACCCGTACGCCCTTTCTCCGTTTAGTGACCGAGTTCCATTCCAGCAAGGTCATTAAGCAAAATGGTTGCCAAGTGAAAGTGAAAGTATAAATTGTACTTCAAAGATCTCTGTAATTGTAATGGAATTTGGTCATTAATGTACACATTGACTGGAAAATTATTATTATTTTTAATTACCATCGCACTACCCAAAGTAGGAGGTAAATGAAAAAAGCGTGGTCAAGTAAAAAAAAAAAAGTTTGACAAAACATTGCCAGGCCAGAAGTCACAGTTATGGCAGCATAAAATTAAATAGCAAAATAATAGGGGTGTCCCATGTCCACCCTGAACAGAGCACCATCTTCTGCACTGACCACATTTAGGACGGGAGGTGTCCCGCTCTAGGAGGGGGCTAGGGGAGCAGGGTGTACAAACACCCTACTTATAGCCCAACGGGTTTCGCTCCACCTTCGGAACAAAAGAAAACGGGGCCACGTTGACGCCCTGTCGTGTTTTATATGACGGCTGGGGATAAATGAACGTTTAAATGGAGCCTTGGCAGCGGTGCGGGCCATCGATCGACCAGAGCTGGAGTTTAAGGGCATCACTTTCTCTGGGCTCTGGGCTGTAACTAGAGTAATGAAATTGATTGGTCCGCGGGAGGGTGACAGGCCAAGGGAGTCAAGCCCTTGATGTAAGAAAACAAGAGTGCCATCTAATAGGGTTGTAATATGGGTCTTTAGAGGACATTAAGCTTGGCAGCTGTGTGTATATGTGAGTGTGTGTGTGTGTGTGTGTGTGTGTGTGTGTGTGTGTGGGGGGGGGGGGGCTGTACCCTAAAACCACATGATGGTTCGTTACGTTTGGCTGTTGGGTGAAACTGATGCTAA
>JABJVR010000017.1:73497-108691 GCA_025773905.1 Chitala chitala | reverse complement strand
GTGTGTGTGTGTGTGTGTGTGTGTGTGTGTGTGGAGTTTGCATGTTCTCCCTGTGCTTGGTGGGTTTTCTCCAGGTTGTCCGGTTTCTTCCTTAGGTTGATTGGTGTCTCCAAATTGCCTGTAGAGCATGCTTGGGTGTGTGCCCTGTGGTGGGTTGGTCCCCTGCCCTATGTGTCCTTGGATGGACTCCAGGCTTCCCCGTGACCCTTAATAGGATGAAGTATAGAAGATGACTGACTAATAAGCAGAGAGTATAGTGTGACTCTGCACTCTTCACAGTGCCAGAAAACTGGGAGCAGAGACATGTGGTGAGAAGATGCCATCCTCACCTTTGTGATCAAGGCTACACCACAGTGCAGGGCGTATGTTTGCCTGACGTTCTTAAGGGCCACCATATTTCATACACTGAGGCAGCAAGAGGTCTTACAGTTATGGAGCTCAGAACTATTTTAAAGTCAACTGGATTGATAACTGCTACCTGTATAAAAGATCGTGCTTCTATCCACGACGTTTTGCTTTTCCCCTATAGTACAATATACTAAAGAGGAAAGCAATGAGCTACTCAATGAGCTACTGGTGTCCGTTTTCTGGTGTCTCAAATGAGATTTTGGATTTGGACACCAGAAAACGTACTGTAGATAACAAGACACCATGCTAGAGAGACTAATAAATGGTTCTGATAGCACGTCATGACTCAACAGGACAGCGAGAAGTTTCTGAACACTTAAGGATGTGACATTAAGGTTCAGCTTCAATGTCTAATTTGA
This sequence comes from Chitala chitala, assembly GCA_025773905.1. NCBI lineage: Eukaryota > Metazoa > Chordata > Actinopteri > Osteoglossiformes > Notopteridae > Chitala > Chitala chitala. The sequence goes on along the minus strand of JABJVR010000017.1, from coordinate 107,924 downwards.
GGCCAGGACACAGGTTGGGGGAGGTCATTAAAAAGCCATTACTACCGCATATTTCAAGGGTAAGCCTGCGACTTACATCTGGAAGTGCTAAAAGCTCACCATATATTAAAGGGACGAAGAACTGGGTGGCACAAAGACACCATCCCAGCATCGCCCGACCTTGGCCTGGCCTGCCATCGTCAGCTTTTACACACATATCACTCATATCTCTGCTCGTCCCCCCTCCCCCATGGCCCACCCCTTCACTTACTTAGGCTGGAAAATAATGGCCAAAATCCATTTGTTCGCCATTTCCGAGTGCCACGTGACGTTAACGAATTATCTGCTTTTCTCTAAGTGTGCTCCAGGTTCCCTCTAAAGGATGCCTTCATTGCAATGCTTCGGCCAAGGTCAGCCCTTAAAATCTGCTCTTATCCTTCAGCTATTTCCTTTCGCTGCATCTTTAAATATTAATGGACCTGTCTGTGGACTGGTCTCTGCTTAGGGTAGCAGAATTACTCAACTTTACATATTTATTCCAAGGCATCCCTATTTACGTAGGCTCTATTTTCTGTAAAGCCCAGTCCTTGGACTGTAGCATGCACTCATGGGAAAACATTGATCTGAGGGCAAAATGAAACCGGTTATGACCCCACTTCCTACTTTACTAGGTTGTGACTTCTTGGGAAAGGTGATTTCCATCATTAAGAGAAACAGTCTCCGGCATGCAAGGACCAAACTTCCCCTCTCGTAAAGCTCCCGGAAACTTAAATGTAAATTCCAAGAGAGATGACCGACACACGGGCAAGCAAATTACAGTTAATGCTCTTCAGACTGAAATACAGTCATAATTTTTGTTTATGAGATAATACGCACAATTAAGCTAAGCCAAAAAAAAAAGATTTTTCCTTGGCCAGTGGTGTGAGTTTGAACATTTTATACTGAATATATAAGTCACATCTAAGGTTATGCCTGGCCAAAACTAACACATTTAAGTGTGCCAGTGAATACCATCTTGCGTATCCACACGCAACACGCAAAGATAACCACCAATTCCAAGACAAGGACATCTGTGAACGTAAACATATTACGTTCCAGGAATGCAACGTCTTTTAACAGGTACAGCTGAAATCTTTGCCTTTGAGCCCATAGCAGCAGGTTCTGTATCAGTGTTACACAGCTGGTAACACTGGTCAGTGCTCACATTCTGAAGTGTGTCAGCAAAACAGAAGCGCCAAGCCACTGAAAACCTTAGCCTTGAAACACACGCTCTGGCTTCAATGCCTGTATTCCACCATGTTGGTGATAACTGGTAGGTATAAAAACGTGCATCCATAACATTCGGTGGTGGTGGTGGGGGGGGGGGTTCAAATTCAGCCAGCCTTCAACGCACCTCATCTGCTGTGAGACCAGGGGAGCTAGCCAAGGCTGCCACAGTACAGTAATAATTTAAAAGCAGGGACTGGCTTCATTGCCCCGGACGCAGGAAATTCACGTTCTACCCTGATCAGCGCGGGTGCGGCTCTCGGCCCTCCGTTCTGTCGTCCCGCATTTACATCGAGCCCTTTTCCCCCCGAGCAGCAGTTCATGTTCTAGACGTGCTGAGAGCACAGATTTGACGCAAAGCCTCTTGCGTTTAGTAATTCTCAGCAAACCCAATTTTAAATATTCCATTGCATTCCGTGTAGTTAATTTCTATTTTAAATGATCATGTTTTTTTTATTTTGTAACATTAATGGAAGTACATTTTACGAGTGTTTTTTTTTCTGTGGGGGTGGCAAGTAAGCCATTTGCAATTCATATTCCCCTGCATGATTACATTAGTAGTGTGTTCTGTCATATCTGATTAATGTTGCTTGTTTTCCTCAAAACCAGACTAAAATATGAAAACTGACAGAAATGAGTCTATTACAAAGAATTATCAATTTTTAATATTCTACTCAAGAGAGAAAAAATGAACTAGCATAAAATGGAGGCACTTTGAAAATCTGTAATCACAGTTTTTCCAATATGGGCAATCAGCAACCCACAGTAAGCGGGTGTGCATGCACGCACACGTGTGTTTCTATATGTGCGTGCATGAGCATGTGCATGTCTGCAGTACGTGTAAAAGAGGGTTGCTTCCCTGCACCAGGTATGCTCTGCCAACAATTGTCTGCCATTAGGTACCGGGTCTACACTCCCAGGTAAGCAGCTGGAAAAGAATGAAGGAATTAACTAATTAATGAAAAAATATTTAACAAGGATTATAGCTATCGGTGTGTGTATAATGCACCGTGTTAAATATCAAAGCAAGACATAGTTCAGACTTTGGAAGGTAGATATGACTTGCACTCTTGTAGGCTCAGTGCAGACAAGGTAAGTAGGAGAATGCTTCATCACTAACACCAGACTGGTCCTCCTCTCTGTCGCCATGGCTGATAATCTCCAAGCCAAAACTCCTTGTTTACTGCACTTCAAAAGGGTCTACTCTTTGCATGTCTGCTACACTGCTACACACTGTGAGAAGTAGTGCTCCAAAACTCAGAGCCAGCCTAAGGCTCAGATCACCAGTGTACCACTAGGAGGCAGTAGTATTAGTTGCATCACTTAAGGGTAATCCATTACAAGAATGATTTAGTTAGGAGCCATAATTATTTAGACACAGTCTCCAGTCATTCAAAGATGGATTTTAAACTGGTACAAGTACATTTGTGAAGGATGTTGGAATTTTAATGAGCTCAATGGCAATGCACCTAGAAAGTTACGATGCTAAGATCACTGAGGTAATAATAATTATTTATAAGATCGAAGGGAGCTTCAGTATCCATCAATTTGCCTTTATTCAAATTCAGCTTCTACAGCAAAAGCTCAGCAGCAAAACCCCTGAGAGATTTACACCCTCAGCTTTTTGTGCTACTGATCCAATTTCCCCAAACGTTTGGGTGTCGGCTCACCTGTCTGATAGAGACATACGTGTAGCATTTTTCAACGAAACGCATCTAACAGGAACACTGCTCAGAGAAATCACTGATCTGGAGAGTGAATAACCGCTTACACATTCAGTTGTCGCTAATGCCATATCTGCGATAATGCGTGAATACAGACCATGACGGTGAGGCTGCCGTTTCCCACAAGCATGGGTGCCTGTGTATTTTAAAAGGGGGGGGTGGATTGAGGTCACTGGGGCTGGGGGAGTTGGTAGACCAAAGGCTGTGACCATAACTTATGGAGACAAGTCATCCATTAGCAGACCAAGGAACGCCTTCTTTCCATAATGGGTCCCAAGCGGATATCCAAGGACAGAAGACACACTACGCACAAATCATAACACTCCTCTCCCACGCACATTTTAGGGCTAAAAAAAGACATTAAGCATGAACTTGAATACAATCAAAACTGTGCTAATATTCTAGCAATTTTTAGCATTTGTAATACTTTCTGCCACACTGTGCCATTCAGCAAAACACAGCTAGTTAGCCAGATAAAATTAGTGTCAGCATAGGTGAGTGTCTGACCCGTGTTCTGCACAACTGTTTGGAAGTAGAAGGCTGTTTTATTCATTTTTGTCTCAGTGAGTTTCTGAAGCATCCAGCAAGTACTAAAAATGGCTGGACACCGACACATCCTTCACTCCACTCAGGGAGCTTCAGCGTAACATTTCTTCAGGCCTGTGATGTCATTTCCTAAAGCCTTGCTCAGGGTCACAGAGAGTGTGTGAGTATCTTTGTTCTGCTGCCCTGGCCTGCTTTGTGTCTGTGCTCATCGCAGATGCGTCTGTTTGTGTTGCGTCTGTTTTGAATGGAAAACCCATTTCTAGCCCCCACGTAAATCAAGCTCATCTGTTTGAGGATGACATGAAGATACATTAAATTGTCTCTCAAATGCCAATTATTAATGCTGATGCAGTGCTTTTCTTTTGGGGGGGTGGTGGAGGAGGTCAAATGAAAGGACAACAAAGTGCGATTTGGTAATGAGCACCACATGGCCAGAAAGGCCTTCCTTTCATGTGTAACGGAAGAACTTCCAGCAATCGAGCGGAATCAGCTGGCTCCGTGCAAAGTGTGAAGCACAGCTGACCTGCAGTTTGTCATTTCTGGCAATGCTAGACCCTCATCTTCCTCACAGTCAGCACCAGCAACCCATGACAGCACACCCAGTGCTTTTTTTTGTTCTCCTGTGATGATTTACCTTTAAGAGAAGGACACCAGCAGAGTTCTTCACCCCCATTTTAAATTGCCAATATATTTGCGCTATGCCAAATTTACCCATTTTGTAGATGCAGCCTTAAAACCACAAAACAGCGTGGAAAGCAGTTGACATGGGATCTTTTCTCCGATTAAAACTTATCTGTGACTCTGTTTTCATTAGAACTGATTTGGATCTAGCCTCAAAAACGAGCTCAGTGTTAAGTTAAAGACAGCTACTGGACTGTGAGATACGGGATAGGCCGTGGCAGCTCAGCTTAATTTGTATTTCTGCCAAAGACTACGTTTTATCAGCTGGTTCTCTGCATGAGGTACTTTGCGTGAACAGCATCCCAGACTCTCAGAGCAGCATGAAGTCATTCTCTCTTAATCACGGGCCGGGAAGGCGGGCCCAACTCAGCCGGCACAGCGAATCCCATTTATGTGCTGGAACCAAATCAAAAAAGAAAAAGCTGAAAGCACCCAGCACAGGATCATTTTATTTCAGTCACTAAATGGGTCCAAAAGCGGGTCATGGGTCAAGCGTTTAATTTACTGGCCGGGGCCTGAACTTTGCCCCATCTTAGTTTCATAGTCCACGAGCCGATTGCATTTAGCTATTTCTTCATTTCTACTGGGAAAATCAAGAGGGTGGGGGCATAGGGGGGAAACACTTTCACATGAAATGATCGCATGCAGATAATTGAGAAGTTTAAAAACAGGAATCTAATTGTACCAGTCCCTCCGGGGGGGTAATATTGAACTATCGTATAAAAGGCCCAGAGTATCCCACCCATGATTTATTGCTAAATCCCAGTATTTTTCAATACATTATAGTTTTTAAATTGTGTTTAAATTGAGTGTAGAGGAGCTCAAGCCATTAGGAGATGCAGAAATGAAGATTATATTTAAATATTCATGCACCCGGTACCTTATTATTGAATCTGAACACTAACAAAATCAATATTAAGTGCAGTTTGACATAAATTTATTTATGAATTTCGACTTTCTAAGTACTGTATTTTTTCGCTCAAAAATTGGGAGTATAATGTAGTAATGATATCAAAACAGAGTGTCAGAGTGCATTAGCCACAGCACATAAAAACTCAGAGCACACAGAAGTGCAGCTGAGCAGGAACGTCATTTTTTACAAACATCACTTCTTTTTCAGCCCCCACCCCATCCCAGTCCTGTCCAGTTCTGCTGTGTGGCCCATCAGGTCCGGGGAAGGAGGAGGCTGCCCTGTCTCTCCAGCACTAACCTCAATGGAAGCCCGCTTTAATTAAGGGCCCGGCACTGCAGCGCGTACGGGCCGATTAAAACTGACGTCTGTCTCTCGTTACCAACTCCGTCCTGCTGCTTCAGGAGTTCGACAAGCACGCACACACCAACGCCTCACAAACAGGTGTCCGTCACAGCTTACCTTCATCCAGCTTCACCAGGGACTGCTTTCTAAACAAGACGCTCAGCAAAACGTATGCCAGTACACACACATGCACAAAGGCACACATGCACACGCTCCCACTACACTGTGTATAGTTTTTGTGCTTATCCAAACTGGAGAAGACAATTTATGCATGGGTACCTGCATCAACTGTGTAACTGTAACCAAGTGACAAGTCAAATATATATGATCTTCTAGCACCAACACCAAAAGCGCAGCGTATACGTTTTAAGAGCACAATTTATTTCCATACCAATTACACTAAATGACATTAAAAAAAGCCAATTCACGCAAGTTCTTTTAATAGTTTTTGGTTCTTTGTTTATAGAAAATCTAGCGAATGGTTAAAGGCTCTTTACTGGGATGAAGCCATATCTCTGGACACAAGATGATGCTGTAAAAGCTTGAAGGAACAGAAAAAAGCACAGCATCAATCCAGGGGAAGAGAGAGTGAGAAAGATGTCATAAATCATGGGGACTCAGCACTCCACCCTGCCTTTAAAATCATTTAAATGGATTCAAAAAGCCTGATACTGTCTGAGGCTCTCTATAAGCCACTCCTATAAAATGTTTAAATGACTTAGGAGCAGGGAAAGGACGTTTAAAAAAATACAGGGGGCTGTATCTTCTCTCCAGGTGACAGTGTGGGGATGTGGCAGCAGTGGAGTGTGTAGCCCAAAACCAAGGAAATGGGGCACATTTCAGTGCCAGCAGAGTGTGTGTGCGTGATGTGTCTGCCACTACATTGTCATGTAAAGTCTGGACAGTTCCTCACCTTCCTTCGCTTTTTGTTTATTACAAATGTGTGGCTTCCTGTCCAGTCCTAACAAAGTGCAGAGATGCTGGAAGGCGGTCTAAGAGATTCTGAGGAACATGCCATGTCCTGGTGCCTGCCTGTGTAGTCTGATCCAATAGAAGTGCTACTGTAGTTCAAATGGCTAAAAAGGTTAATGCTTCTTCCAACAGAATGGTGTCAGTAAACACAGTACGTCACAGTTTGTTGCATATGGGGCTGCGTGGCTGCAGACCAGTCAAAGTGCCAAAGCTGACCAGTGTCCACAACTAAAAGTGTCTACAATGGGCATGTGAGCATCAGAACTGGACCACAGAGCAATGGAAGATGGTGGCCTGGTCTGATGAATCACGTTTTCTTTTACATCATGTGGATGGCCGGGTGCGTGTGCATTGCTTACGTGGGGAAGAGATGGCACCAGGAAGCACTATGGGAAGAAGGCAAGCTGGCAATGTGATGCTTTGGCCAATGTTCTGCTGGGAGGTCTTGGGTCCAGCCATTCATGTGGATCAGAGCCGGCCCTGGGCATAGGCCATGTAGACAAATGCTAGGGACACCGTCCATCCATAGGTGCTGCAAATGAGGGAAGGAGAAAAATTTTAAATCTTTTAAAATTTTAAATCTTTTAAATCCAGGGACCAAACCGGTCAGGGCTGGCTCTCATGTGGATGTTATGTTGACATGTACCACCTACCTAAACGTTGTTGCTGACCATGTACACCCCTGTGGGAAATGGTGGAAATGGTATTCCCTGAGGGAAGTGGCCTCTTTCAGCAGGATAATGTGCCCTTCCACACTGCAAAGATGGTTTAAGAATAGCTGGAGGAACACATAACAAGCTTGAAGTGTTTGCTTGGCCTCCAAATTCTCCAGATCTCAGTTTAATCAAATATGTGTGGGTTCATCTAAAAAAAAAAAGGCAGATCCATGGAGCCCCACCTCACAACTTACAGGACTACTGCTACTGACAGCTTGGTGCCAAATACCACAGCAGACTAGTGGAGTCCATGCCTCGATGTGTCTGGCTGTTTTGGCAGCAAAAGGGGGCCCAATATTAGGTCATAATGTTATGGCTGATTGGTGTATGACTGAATATCCAGTAAATGTAGTGAAACCTACAAATTAAGTAAACAAAAATATCCTAGAGATGCACAAAATTACAAAATCGGCACAAAAAATGGTAAAATCAACACAAAAAGAAAAAACTTTGAAGGCAAAACTATCAAAAATGACAATATTTGTCCCAAGTCAGGATGTCACAAATACAAGGCCAACCATTACCACTGAGGCAGGTGAGATTAGCACACAGGCAAGCATCATGACTGAAGGGTATTTGGTCAATAAATAAGGCAGGAGATTAAAGCATTTAATTATATCATCTAATGACAAGCATCATTGGGTCAAACCAACTAGAATCTGTTACATGTGAATATACTGGGAGTATCTTACTATCCTATTCAGTGCTGCAATACTCCAATACATGAATAACAAAGGTGCAATAAGTATGCAGCGTGGTGTACATAACTCTTTGGGGGGCCTGGAGTGGGGAGGGACACATGGAAAATCTGCAACACCAGCTGTGCCTTCACACCTGTTCCATAACCAATGTACATGTGCTGCTCACATAAAGACCAGTGATGAGAATCTCTGGCCATGTAGAATGAGCAGCTAACTGTATGTCACGCAGTCAGCGTGTAGCTGTCTTCATCCATTTTCACCCACGTTTACTACTCAGCTTTACTTGGAGCAATTCTGGTTTATGTACCTTTCTGAGATTAAAAAAAAAACAATTAAATAAAAACAAAACTAAGCCAGGGTACTTTGTTCTGCTACATTTCCATTGTGGCCCAGAATGCACTGGGGCACAGACTTCTCATACCAATCTTTTGTCCTCCCTCTGTCTTCCATCCTTGTCGCCCACACACTGGTCTACCGTCTTCCTACTCATACAGAAAATAAAATTATTTTTTTAATCCCCACAGTGAATGAAGGGAAAAAAAGCAGAGCATCATAAATTATTTCTCTTTATAAAGCTGTGCGGTTACATTACAGCCCGCCCTTCCCATCAGCCCTCACTCTCTCCACATCCTCCCACCCGGTGTTTCTGCTCCTCCAAAAAGCAAGAGAGAACACATAAAAACGACACAAGCACGTCAGTCTTGCAATATAAGATAAAAGTTTCTAAAAGCCAAAAGATCTCTGCCGACGAATTCTTTATCAAGCTGGAGTCTTTCAGGCTGGTTCCAGAGGATTAGCAATATAAAAGAACTATATATTATTCTCCAAAGAGCTTAGCGTGCGAAAACCCAGCCCCTGAACATAAGTCAATTTATATTAGAATTTCCCTACATGCATTTTCTTGTTACTGTCAGTATGCAAAAATGGTGCTTACTAACAAATAATGCATAATGTACTCTAGCTCAGGCATCAATAACCACATTTGAGCTCTAAAAGAAAATGCAAAAAGGGAGAGAGGGAGCGTAAAGATGGGCAATATAAAATATACAACGCATTAAACACAAAAACATCAAAAATATGAATCTGCCTCTTGGCTTGAGAGACAGCCGCCCATTTATCTCCTGTGGAAGATTGCGGCACAGAGGTTGGACAGGGTGGGGGGGGGGGCTCAGCCCTCACACAAAAACATAGAGCACATGCGTCCATGGGGCCCGCATAGTACTTTAGAATATATGGTCTTCTATACATTCCCACAGAGGTGAAGGGTTAAACCTCAGCTGGGTGATCATTGCTGCAGCATTTAAAGTGCTTATAGTCTTATTTTAAGTGCCCAAGTCCAGCTGTATTCATGCACAGACGGTATAGTTATACACTACACAAAACCTTTGGACTATGTAAGACAAGCAAGTCATGCACTTAATGAATCCTAAGGGTTTTACCAGGAATCTTGAATGTGTTCCCCAGAAACAAATGGTCTGATCTACTTTCTTGTAAAGTTTTTTTAATTACCATTACCAGCAAGACCAGAAAAACGGCTAGTGTACATGGTTAGTGCCTACATTTAGGTATGTTTAAGTGATCTAGGCTAAAGCAGTTAACACATCTTCCTGTTTGAGGTCTGGGTGAAAATGTATTATTACGCTATATTTTTAATACAGGCGGTTTAGGCACATGCTGCTTCTTTCCCAGTGCTTGCTCTATAATGAAAAGATCGTTCCTTTTGCCTGTCCGCAACGTTGCCATACCCCCAAGTCTATGCAACGATTAGGCAGCCCTGCGGAATGTCCATGTAAAGTTTTTTTTTATTATTATTTTTCGTTTAATGGCAGTAGAGTTTGTCCCTTAGTCCACTCTGGGGAAGGAGGCAAAGGAAACGCATACCCTTACGATCGGATGTAAGCGAGCCGAGTCCAAGCGCTCAGCGTTGAGCCCGGACAACAGCGGGGGTTCCACGCTGCGCACGGTGCGCAGGTGCGCGGCTCCTTTGAGCAGAGCGCGTGATACAGCTCCTGCAATGCTCACCTCCCGTCATGTTACATGTTACAACAGAAGGAGCCAAGTCACATGATAAAAAGATAAACATGTTATTTATTTATTTTTTCCAAAAACAATCTATCAAAAAATAAATAAATAAATTGTCATCTACCAAGTGAAGAGAAATCGGTGATATGAAAAAAAGAAACTGAGCAGATGAGCTGCCCCACTACACCTAGTATTTGGTAGGGTTACCAAACGACAAAACGACGTCCTCCTTTTTGACGTCGTGTCCTCCGTCCGACGGGCGTTGGCCGAAAATGTGAAAACGTCCGGCTTTCTCGCTTTCATCAATCACTCACTTGGCCGTGTTGTCGGCTGTAATTGCACGCCATCATCTCTATGTTGTAATGGTAAAGAGCAAATCAGAGCTCGAGCCCCTCAACCGCACGACGCGTGTTCAATGCATTAATTAGTATCACCCTGTTTTAATAAATAAACACGGCCACGCCGCCTGTACATATATATATATATATATATAATTGTGTTCTTTGTCCTCCTTTTTGACTTTCGGTGTCCTCCTTTGGATATGCATGTATCTGGTAACTCTGCTCTTTGCTGCACAGTTGCTAAACACTGACCCAGTGGCACACTCTCACAGGTTTACATAAGCCCCTTCAGAGCAAGTGATCCAGGCCAAATGGGGCTTGGTGCCAGACTGACTTCCACCTGGGATTTAAACCTCTCTACCCGCAGGACTCACATTAACAGTGTTAAAGCAACGCTGTCTATTACTGTTTTCAGACCCGTTACCAGTTCCATTAAGAATTGTTGTGCACAAATAACAAACGCACAAGTATTATTACTGGATATTCAACTTGCTGTGATATTCAGCCATTCTAAAAAATTACTGCAAAGCTCAAATTCTTTGCATAATTTGTATGTTGTGATCTTGCCATACTACATCCACAGGAAGTGGCATTTAGTGGTGCTGTCATACAACATTTTTATTTCATACACAACATTTGGGGATTAAAAAGGAATGAGTGGAAATGAGTATTTCATCTATTATTTCAAACTCCAAATGGTGAAACCTCTGCTACTCTCAACGTGTCCATCTGTTTTAAACTAAATAAATAAAATTAAAAACTTGCATTTCTTTATATATTTATTTTTATAGACATAACAGTTCAGCTGACATGCATTTCCATGACACCCAGCTCCTAGTTACAGTCGCAGAAATATAATTGGTTATTTCAATAAAATCTAAATGAAAGAAAAAAAATATCTTAATTAGGCTCTGCCACTTTTGTGTTAAATGAAGTTGTTTTGGCACGCACATAGGGGACACATAATGTTAGAATGACTTTGACTCTCTGGACTCTCATGTGCACACATGGCTTCCCCAGTGACTCATGTTGTGCTGGGACTTGCCATCCCAGTCATGTCACATGCAATTTTGGAGCAAAGTCAGTAATTATTCACAGCATCAATCTGATGTGAAAAACGGTTAAAAATTTAGCAACATCAGACAAAAGGGAAAAAGTGTGCTAAAACAAGAAAACACACATCTACATTTATTGCTTTCTACTAAATAATGTGTGGCCCCCTGCATCACACACAACACCCACCCCCCATGTCACAAGACCATGTTCTGATGTTTTTGTTGTGTTCTGTCATACAGGCCTTGTTTTTTCGTTCACTTGCAGGAAGCCTTGGTGACACACCCAAAAACATACTCATCCTCTGTTGAGACACAATTACTTCCCCCCCAGCTTTGCCAGTCTCATTTCCATGCTTTCGACTGTGGAGGGGGGGGGGGTCTACGGCTTGAACAAATGTACATGTGCTTCCAGGGACACTGTGTGTGCTACCTGGGATTGTGTTAGCCAACGTGAAGCCCTGTTTCAGTGCCAGGTGCCCTTTACCAGCATAAGCAGGACTGTTACTTTGTTTTTGTAATGTACTGTGAATATGAGTACACCCTTTACTTGTTTAGCAAAAATCTCAATTTGTGATTGTTTGCAAATATGACAGTAATTTAAAAATTAATTTTATGACGAATGCATGCATTATGACCAAATTTTGTTAGAATTAGAGAAATCTTTGAGGTTGAATTTACAAAATGTTGCTAAAATGTCCACTTCATGAAGGCTAAATCATTCAAAAACCAAGTACGGAAGGTTCAACTCGTTAGCACACTCGTAGTCAGGCTACCAGGATGTCACTTAATGACCTTGTGCTGGAATGGAACTAGATGAGGAAAGGGTGTATTAGTCCTTCTGTACTAGCCCCTCTTTCTCATTTTCCGCCCCACAGGTCAGTCTGATGTCTGGTCTGGGCATGACCTGAGCACAATGTTATGTTAGATTCACTGACACCAAGTGCAGCATCGTGGGTGTGGCCTTCTCAAGGGACCTTGCAAGCCTACAAAGATGTATTCATATACTTGGCACACAAACAGACTTTAATATTCAGATTTAGATAGTCCTTATGTTGATTCTGTATTATTTAATACTAGCACACCCATGGGGGCTGGCCAGCCAATCAAATTTGAACTTCCAGAGATTTTTTTTTCTCCATGCTGTGGAGTTTTTGGTTTTTCTCTTCTGTTGTCCTCTGTCTTTAATGTTAGGTTCAGTTCTAATAACTGTAATTCCTTGCTAACAGTTGTACAGTTCTCCCTTCACATTTACAAGGGTTAGGAGCTGAAAACCCCCCAAATGTGAAAATCTGCAAATAATACTTGCCTCCCCAACCTCAACTTATAAAAGTCTGCTAGCGTGACCAATAATGTAAGCCTGTTTATTACGAATGTCTAAACAAACAGTATTGTACCACACTTCAAGAAATTTAATTGTTCACGACCATGTTGTGAATAACCAAAACTGTGAATGTCATATTTGTGAATGTGGTGGGTTGACCATAGTTTATTTCCAACAATTGTAAAGCACTGTAAGAAAACGCTGTTGTGAAAGGTACTATATAAAAATGAACTGAATTGACTTGAATGGAATTAATACAGGTATTGTTGCATGTATGTTTGTTTTGAATAGGCCTCAGAAGTGAACAGGCTGAGGAGTAGTTCAGGTTGTTTCTGTTGGAATTGTACTGCAGCAACCTTGGAAAAATTATTTAACCTGAATTTTTTGACAAAAATGTGAGCTGCTTTAGACAATAGCTAAGGAAAAAATAAATGAATACACCTAAGCAATTAAGGAGCATACACGCACACACACAAACAAACACAAATGCGCATATATATATATATATATACACACACACACACACACATATACATATACTGTCCAGTCAAATCATGGTGGTCCAGCAGAGACAGGAAGGCTGTGGTAGAGTACTGGTGTGGGGGATGTTTTCCTGGGGATCATTAGAAGTGCTCGTTCCTCTGGATCATACCATGAGAACCGCAGGCTATTTGTCAGTCCTTGTGAACAAGGTCCTCCTTCCCATGATGGCTGGATGGGCTCCAGCAGGATAAAGCCACTTGCCATGTTGCTAGGAGTTTGCATGAGGACCATGACAGTGACTTCACCGTGCTGTCCTGGCCACCATGCTAGCCAGATGTCAGTCCTACTGAGCATCAGTGAGAGCACCTTGACCGACAGGTTCACTGTATGGACCCCCCACCGAGGACCCTTGATGTTCTATGAGAAGCTGTGGTGTCAACATGGCACATCATCCCCGTGGAAACCTTCAAATGCCTTGATCAATCAATGCCTTGACACAAAGCTGCAGTATTGGCTGCATGTCGAAGTCATACCGGCAAGTAAGAGGGTGGGGATAATGTTATGGCTGGAAGGTGTATCATTTATTTACATTTATACTCAGTACATGTACAGACATACCTGTACAAGCATGCATGCACTGGAATTGTTTCCTGATAATTCCACCTCACCTGAAATTACCTTGGAAACTGATACACAATTAAACACTTAAACTCTTAATGAAAGCTACAGTTAGGTAGAGGGCTTTAACCAAGAAACTGGATAGATCTTAGTTTGCCAATCAAAATAAGTAAATATAAACACAAGAATTTTGCTCTCCTGTTATCCATAAGACAGGCCTTAGGTCACAGGCAAACGACTGTGTTCTAACAGCAGACACTTACACTAACAATATTCTAATAGATTACTTTCCCCCAAATACCTAAAGATCTAAAGCAGTGTGTGAGACATTTTGTTTTTTTTTGGGGGGGGGGCTTTTTTGACAGGAAAGTATATTAGGATGTTCAAGAAAAATGACATCTTAAACAAGAGGAGCAGTTTAACATGCTGCTGAAATTAAAACAATGTAATGGTGCTTTTTGACATCAACAGGGCTTGCTGCAAATAACATGTCAACAAGCACTATCAACAAAGACATGTCATAACAACATTCTGCGTGGCATGGTCAATCCCTAAACCCGTAACTCTTAAACCATCTGACCAATCAGAAACACTTAGTAAAGGGGGATTACTTCTTTGTAATCAGCTTTTATTTCAGTGTGATTTTTGACAGTCTGTTTTTCTATTAGGTGCATTAGCAGCGAAAATGCTCAACGCTATGTCACAACAGAAGGTGAAAAAGCATAGAATGTATTAAATTAATGGTCTCTTTTGCCTCTGGGCTTGTTAAGAAAAAATGAACAAGGGACCCCATATGACTTCATTTTTCACGGCACTGGTTTTGTGTTCTACACTCTAATTGAATTTCAATGTAAGTTTGCAAAGTGTTTATTATAGGGGGACTCTTGATGCAAATTGTATGTGATCTACTGAGGGACTGTCAGCCATTAGGTATTTTAATCCCAGAAAGCTCCTTCAACATGCATCATGCTTTTGTGCTATTCGTGGCCCATGTAAATCTGCACTTCAAAAAAAAATTTTTTTTTTTTTGTAAGGATTGAACACTAATTTACATGAAGTGTAGCATCTGCCAATATATGTTCTGAAAGAAATATTTGGTTTTCATTTAACTCAGTCACCTTGACCTTTTAATCCTGCACAGATGTTAAATCTGCCATATTTTCATTATTATGTAATGTTTAGAGTAAATATCACTATTTAAAAGGTATGTTTAAAAGCCTGAGATGGCTCAGCTGATGAAGACTAGAATTTACTACCCATGTCCTAAACAGATTATTAACATTTCATCAACATTTCACCCTTCAAAAATGGACGTTCAGTGGTTGACTACAAAAATCTTGTCATAATGCCACCCAAGTAAAACGAAGTCTCAGGGTTTCTCTCTGTCGCCACCTAGTGGACGTGTGGGGCACAATAATTGCAAAAGGGAAAAAAACTGCTATGACAGTTCTACTGCTTCACAAATACTCTGCTCAGAATGTTTCACAACAATATGTATTAGAAATGGACATTCACTGGATACTGTACACTGGGAAAGAGAATTCAGTGGATAAGGAGACTTCTCATTTATTTAGCTGATAGCAACCACACAGCTGTATAATACTTTGTTTGAGCACCAGAAGAAGCTAATGAAGCATCAGGTTCACTAGTGGCCATGTTGTGTGTAACAGAGAGGAGGCCAACCTGGATTATTACACCTATATAAATACCTATACAAAAATCAACACTGTAAAACCTAGGTTAGACTCTTTCCCAGTCACTTGGGTTAAAAGTCTTTCTAAAAAAACCAAAACTATATTACTTCCCATGCAGAAAGTGATCTTTTAATGTGGAAAAATTATCTTTAGAAGTGACAGCTTGTACAGCTGACTCTGCGTAAAAATATTGTGTAATTGAAGTCAACCAAACGCCAGGTTGGGGGTCACGTCACTACATCATGCCACACTTTTGCAGCAGGAGCTATTGTACAAAAACAGTGCAACTGTGCAACAGGTTAAAGTTGAAAACCCCAAAAAAGCAAACTGGAGTCACTGGGGTCACTCTGGTATACACATTGGTTTGAATATCAGCATCTGACATAATTATAGTAAAAACGGTATATGTAATTGTAAAATCATTGTCATGTTTGTGGACTAGAAACAATGGGAACCATTTTATTAACACAAACATATGCACGCTTTGCTGTGCACACCAATATCAGCTACTAGACCGGCATCATCAGCAGTTGTGCATCAGCCATCATCTCTCCCTGTCCCTTCTTTTAATGATGAGAAGCCACTTGACACTGCCACCCGTCTTTCTTACCCTCCCAAAGCGAGTGAACAAGTCGGCCCTGGCAGCCTGGTGCCAGGGCACATTTCACAGAGAAAGACAACATTTGAGGCCTGAAACTGACTGACACGTTTCCTAATTAGGTCAACACGGAGTCATGCTTGCTTGATCATTGACCACCACCAACCCCCCACCCCACCCTGCCACACACTGAGACACTACTGCACTACTACAAGGGTTTAAATATATTTTGCATATAAACATGCTCACACAGTGTAAATAAGCTATATATTTAAACAAGCATTAAATTGAAATACATTCAGGGGAGATGTTCCTTTCATTGGTGTTTTCTTTTTCACTTTTGTTGAGCTGAAATTTCCATTGACCCACTTTAAGGTGACTTTCAACAGGATGTAGGCTTGGAATAGAAACAAGTTTTATATACAAAATTCCAAAATAAACCTTCATAAAGGGTCATTAATACTGCGTATACTTACACCAAAAATTTGAGGGTGAATTCACCAGATAATAATCCACCATTTCCTTTGTTGTTTGGCCAGGAAAGGGTGGGTTTGTGTAATGTAAAAACTAAGTAAATAACCCGTTGTTTCTATGGCAACAGAATACAAACAACAAGCCTAAACAATAGAGTCAAAGACAATAAATCCAAAGGCTGTCAATTTTGTTTAGTTTTCAAAAGACTTTTCAAGGGAATTCAAGTTCGAAACTAGAAGCTAGTAGATTGTTCCACTGGGAAGTGGAAATCAGGTTTCATTATTTCTTTGTCCTATTCTTTTTTTAAAACAGGCCTATTTCGGAATTCTATGTTTTCCTGACACTCTGTGCCAAACAGTGGATAAACACAAGAGCGTAGTTTGGCGTTGTGTCACTAGATAGTTCCATTGCAGTTAAACTTCTTTTCACCCATTACTGCTCCTACACTATGTCTCAGATGGCACTTTTTGAATAGCACACATTACATATCTATAGTAAGTGTATGTAAGTATAGTAAAATACCTGCATTGTACTTTTAATTTTTTCTTTGCTTTGCTTTCCTGTACAGAACACTCCAAATTCTGTTAATTTAGCAGGTAATGTCCCAAAACGCCCTTTCGTTTTTAACTGACACGTCCAAGTACAGTTGTTTTGTCCAAAATAAACTGTTAAAAGCACCTGCACCTCTTTATCCTCCGAGGTAGTTAGAACTGTTTTCAGCTTTTCAGTAAAACACAAAACTAAAACTGACTTCAATTAAAAATTAAACACTGCACCCACAGTCCGGTAAAGAAACACCACAACTAATCACTTCACTGTGATGTGGTCACACTCACTTGTGGGTGGAGTCTGGCACAGTTCGATCTCCTGAGCAGGGCCTGGCTGACATGGTACAGTACAGTAGACACAGTTCTAGCTCCTGAGCAGGGCCTGGCTGACATGGTACAGTACACTAGGCACAGTTCTAGCTCCTAAGCAGGGCCTGGCTGACATGGTACAGTAGGCACAGTTCTAGCTCCTAAGCAGAGCCTGGCTGACATGATACAGTGCAGTAGGCACAGTTTCTAGCTCCTGAGCAGGGCCTTGCTGACATGGTACAGTACGGTAGGCACAGTTCTAGCTCCTGAGCAGGGCCTGGCTGACATGGTACAGTATGGTACATGTACAGATTGTGATAGTGCAGTACAGAGGCGCAGTATGATACAGTACAGCACAGTTAAACTGTGTCAGCAGAAAGCACCACAAGCGCTAAAAATCCTAGGAGCTATTATTTTAGTTTCAATTTATTTTGATACAGTGCCTTTCACAACAAGTTGTCTCAAAGCACTTTACAGAAAGAAATTACAGATATTACAGAATTAACAGCTGACAGATGATTGAGCTTAAAGATAAAGATAGACAGCAATGGAGGAGAGGAATCAAAAACTCCACAGTGGGGAGAAAAAAGCTGGTCTTCAATTGGGATTTAAAGACTGAGACCGATTCGGCATTTCATACGTATCCAGGCAGACTATTTCAGGGACTAGGGGCTCAGTAACTAAAAGCTCTAATGCCAGTACTTTTATGTATGCTTGGAACGGTGAGAAGGCCTGCATTCTGGGATCGTAGGGAACAATTTGGAGTATATGTATCAGTCAGTTCTGTTAGATATACCTGTGCTTTCTTATGACCTGTGAGCACACCTGTGGATCACTGTAACCCTCAAAGCTGTATGTAAGCAGTAAGAGTCTCAGTTCCTCAGCCCAGCTCAGCCCAAATATTAGTATTTACACTGTAAACTTAAAAACTAAAGCATGATGAAAATTCATAGGGCGAAAAATGACACATCAGAAATGTATCAAACACAAAGCTGTGAAGCCCTGGCGGGTCACCACCAACGAAGAGCGGCAGAGCCATCGCCTATCGCAGCCTGATCTGCGTTCAGCACTGGGGGGAGACGGCTTCCAGAGCCGTGGCTGCAGCGCCTTATCGCTGTAATACAAGGGCAAACACAGGAGTCTTTACAACGCGTCGCCTTGGCAAGCAGCAGTGCGCCGCGCAGATTACCGGGCTTTTAGAAGCCGAGTGACATGATTATTCAGAAGTAGTATTTTATCTTGGCAGTTCGTGCCGCTTTGTTTGCTTTTCTCTGAAACCCGGGGATAAAAGAGCAGCCTTGGCGAGCTGACTCCGATTAAGATCTAATTGTTAACATTCAGCGAGTCTTATTATCAGCCTCTTGTTGCCTTAAACACTGAGTGGTTTAGCTTTGTTAACATTGGCAGAGCAAAGCGAGAGACTAATTTTGCTTCTAGAACGGTTACAGAAGTACTAGTTATAACTGCGGTGGTGCGAGAGCAGAGTCGGTCCACAACAACAAAAACAACGTCAACATCAAATGCGGTCCGGCGGCAAGCATTTATTATCAGGTTTAATTGCTCGTCATCTGAAAGATCTGACAGTTGCAGTTAATAAGGGTGAGGGGGAGGCGCGTGTTCGTGGTAGCAGGCTCCGCAGCGCTGGGTTTAGGGGGCTTCAGCGGGGTACCGGGGGGAAGCAAGAGAAACATAAAACATGTTTAACTTACACCATCACATAAACACAACTTCCCCCTAAACACACGCCTATGTATAACCTGAATGTGATTAAGAGACAAAGCAGAGGCGTTGACTGACTATACTGATAGCAGACAGTGATCTAAGGTGGTGTGTAATGTAAGTACAATAGTATTTTACTGAAATTTTTCCACTTGAATTATACAGCTAGTAAATCCCATTTAACAAAAACAACTCCAGAATTACATGACCCCTGTGCTCTGTGAAGTCACTCCTAAGTCCCTGGGGGTCGATGCAGCTGAAAACGGGAAGCAAAAATGACTGAAGTGTGCAGACAATGATGAGGAAAATTTAAAATGTGCACACATGTGTTGATATATATGACTGTACTTGCTGGACTACTGCAGCTGACACGTGTGACTATAATCATGTTAATGATGTCACAGACCCTGGAGATTTGACAAGAGGGCAAGACCACTGAAAAAGACAATGTAACAGGGAAAGGGCATCAGCAATACAGCCAAAGGCCTGCTCTCAGTGAATCAAACAGTGCAATAATTGCTAAACAAATTAGGACCACAATACATTCTGTCATTAATTTGGAACAGTCAGGAACTTTTAGTGAGAAACTATGTCAGCTGAAAGCAAGGATGAAATGGACCTCAGCAAATGTCTAATTTGTCACATTCCTTGTCAAATTAAAGTGAATTTCAGAACAGCCAGCCTCCGCTGTAAAGACTACTGCAGCCGCAGTTCTAGGTGCTTTTATATGGAAGGCAGAACCACTGGCCTGCATTGCTTGAACATGGCTGTACTCTATTACGTAATTCTCAGAGTCAATGATATGGTAACCAGCAATGTGCAGAAAATAGCTTCTGAATGCCAAATAAAATGAGGGAGGTCGGGGAGGTCTGTACCAAGGAAGTGCAGAGAACCCCGCCTCCTAACCCAAAAGTGCCCCATTCAGAAAACGTTGCGCTGCAAATCCGGGTGTAACACCGGCCTGCCCTTTTGCCTGCAACGACTGCAACACACACGGGAGCAATTACAGGACGCAGGCCTGGTGAGAGTCCCTTAGCAACCGGCCGCATCTGTTTTCATTTGCCTTCACGCCCTCTGCGCCGCAATGCCGCGGGCCCCATCTGCTACTGTGTGCCGTAACCCGTGGTTACACGCCTGGTTGACCTAGTGATTCCTTAATTGCCCTGGGGGTGGGTGGAGGGGGTGCTGCCTAGATTAAGAGACACGGAAAAACCCCTGCTGATGCCCACGTCCCTCCTAGGCCCATCTTAGGCTCAGAATCCTCAGCAGGTGGATGTCACCATGCACCACGCCCCCCAACAATTGCTGCACACAAACTCGCAGCCTCCGGATGTCCTCCAAGTTCCACATCAGTCTCACTCTGTCCCACTATCTGCAGCCCCTTTGCCAAAGGGTGTCAGAACTGCAGCACTAAATCTGCACAGAACACTCATTCAAATCCTCGGTGTTGTCCGCACTGAGGATGGTCTTCGTTCATTGAGGTGGGGGTTACCTTGTCTTCTGTATGTATATGATTAATACAGATTATATAAATACTTGTCTGTGTTTAAATTCTCATATTGCCTGTTACTGTAGTGCAAGTGTGCCATTCATAAAATTCATTCTCTGCATCAATGCATGGGTATAAATGTAAGGCTGCATGCATGTACATCACGAATTGAAAAAGGAAGGTGCAGGAATAATGTGCCCCATTTCACGTGCACTGCAGCCCACAGGACAGTAACAAGGCTGGGCATGCTGCCCAGGCAGCAAATTCACTCCAAGCCCAGACTAAAGACAATCTGTTTACAACCTCCAGTAACTTCTCCTTCCACTGCAGCGGTACAGGGTAAAAAGGCACCCACTGTATTAGCCTTCTGTGAAGACAAAATCTCCCTTTACCAGATCTTAAGTGGAAAAGCAGCTGTTGAACACACTGTTAGTAAAAGAGATAAACAAACAAATATAGTATGTGGTTGACCAGTCAATTTTAATTATTCTTGAATCAACTTTTAATTGGATACCCATCGTTCCTGTTTCGTTTGCTTTACTTTAGAAAAGAGCTGTAATTTAAGTAATTCATTTGCATGCTGTAGGTTTTCACAGTTGCTGATAACTTGATTTTTCTCACATTGCATGGAAAGCCAGACCAATAGACCTTCAAAAAGAAGACATGTAAGATATGTTTTATAACCTATTTTGGATTTAAAATTATAAACATTTAAATTCCTGGTTGTACGAGCGTAGTCATAAATAGATTTTCAAGCAGCGGTTTGGCAGGAAAAAAAAAACAGCAACCATCCTCTCCCACTAACGATCGTGAAAAATAACGTTATCGTTTGGAAACCGTTAAGAGAGCATAATCGCCTCACGGCATTGCTTGTTAGGAAGGGTTTGGGGGGGGGGCGGCACAGCAAACATCTGGCAGATGTGCAAGCCATATGCTTCGAATGAAATTAAAACAAAACAAAACAAAAAAACACAAAACACATGAAAGGGAATTTTTCTGACTTTGCGCAAAGTTGACAGTTGTCGGATAATATAGTAGCAGCGCGGAGCCACATGAAGGCGCGGCGGGATGCTGGCGCGCGCTCCGGCTCCTCCGCGCTTCCTGATCGCGAGTTCACAGAGCAGATGCTGCGCACAGGCAGCGGAATGTCTGCCATCCCCAGCCCCCTAAAGATGTCCCGCCTCATCCGTACCCTCCACACCTTCCACTGCGTGATGCTCTGTTTCAAGAAACCACGAAGACAACCCAGCTCTCCAAAGAATAAAAGGTAACGAATATAACAGAAAACAAACAAGACAGGAATAAAAACTCACAGCAAGACTCTTAAGAAATATGAACACCACTAATATTTTAGTAAGTTGCTCTAAAACCATAATTACGTGTAACGTCAATAAATGTTAAATTATCATTCCACTCGGTAAGCATCAATCACGCATTTACTGCAACTTAATTATCTAAACACGTTAAAAATACAGTGTGACTACAACACTGTACTGTGGGGGGGGGACATCTTTACACGACTTAATAACTACTAAGAGTAATTTTGAAGTAATATTTTCTCCATGCTCAAATAAAGGCAATAAAAACCAAACTTTATCGAGAAACGAACCTTCCTTTCCGTTCAAACAATATATGTATCAAAACTGCCTGCCCTTTTAACAATTTAATTGAATTTATTCAAGCATGGAAAATTGCGCCGGAGAGGGAAATTAACCAGCACCTCTTCGAAACACGGAAATGAAAAGGTTAGGATCTTTCCTTTCAGAAGCCAATCCATTCTACATTGGCTACATGATTGCGTGTCCAGGTATATGTTAAGGTGTTTGATAGTACGTCTTTATAAATTGCTCGTTGCCATCTTGGTCTATTCAAAAATAACAGCTCAATAAAAAATTACAACATAAATATATAAAAATATATTAGCATTTCAAGTTTTGTTTTAATAATTAAAATATTTGAAGGAACTGCTGCTAGCTTTGTCTATGGTAAACATTTAAACCTTATATCTATGTGCATATAAATTAAATGATTTACTAATTTCATGCATGTGTTACTTTCTTTGGTGTCAGATTAAAGCATGACAATTGGTGGATTGGCCTATATTAGTAATTTTCGCCATGGAAATTGCCTTTTTTATATTTGAAATTGTAGCAGTGTATAATACTCAAATCAATCGATTTTATATTTATTTATTTATTATTTTTATAAACTCAATGTAACGTAGTGCCTCGTATATAATTGCATTTGAATAAAAATGTTAAAGGCGGCAGTGTTTTAATATCAACTAAACATGGATTTAGCATGACGGTATCCTATTATATCTGTTACTGTAAAACGTGAATATACGAGTTTACATAAAGTATGCTACTGTAATACACTCAGCCATTATGCGGGGACATTTCAGACGAGTTTGCAGTTTCATTTCGCTTTAAAAACTGCGCCCAACCGTCTCCAATTCCTGACAGATATTACAAAATTGTGCGTAATTTACACAAGGTTACAAAACTCTTATTTTACACACTTGATAGTGTTAAGCCTTATTCCAAAACGTCCTTTTAAGAAAAAAAAATCATGCCAGAAAGTTATCTTCGGAAGCCGCACATTTGAAACGCTCTAGAAATGTGGAAATACGTGAGCAACATCGCCCTCGTCTGTCCAAACGTAAGTATATTTAATTTTCTTTAATATTGATTCTCAACTGCAATGTAAAGATTTTCTCTCCAGTTTTTAATTTTTAATGACTTGTTTCATCTAAACAATTTTTGTTGGTCCTATTAAAGTTACACACAACTTTAAAAGAGCGAACAAAAATTCTAGATGCAACAGGTCACTAGAACATTTTAAGTTGGAGAATTGAAAAAGTGTTTGTAATGTTTTGCTATCCACGTTCTAAAACGTAAGCAAGCGTTATGTATGAATTATCCTCTTAAATAAACTGATAAAATTTTGACATATATGTGACGTACACATTTAAGCAGCTGCAATAAGTTGGCACTCTGTCCTGGCTGTACCTTGCTTTGTGTCCTAGGCAGCATGGGAAATGATTCAGGGCAGGTAACTCATGATACTGTACAGGATCTGCAGTTGGGTGATGGATGGATGGACACGTTCCTTGTAACTTTCTGCAGTTTTTATTTTGCAGTGAATAAAATAACACATTTCCCATGTTACAAAGCAAGTTCAATTTAATTCCATTTTTTATATAGCGCCTTTTACAACAATATGCCTCTAGGGGCCCATGGTTGACTGGCTGCCCAGCCCCTCCTGGGCATGCTAACATTACAGCATGCTACTTAGTACCTTAGTACATCAATGAAGTTGATTCTCCAAAGGAAATGTATTCACAATACAATAATTTCTCAGATTAAATTTATCAGATTACGCTGGGTGTCTGATGTCTATGCTTTGTCATAGTTGTAATTTGCTAATCAACATGAATGGTCCAGCTGGCAACTGAATTGTAACCCCTGACACTCAGTGAACTACAGAAGTAACCCTCCTGGCAAGGTAAATAAGGAGAACATTTTAAAGCTGTGTGGGAAAATTCAACAGTTAGTCTTTGGATGAGTATTGCCATGTGCTGTACACAGGGCCAGAAGTGCAACCTCCAAAGTGGCTCCAGTTAAATATTTAGCTGTCATCATCAGTATGAACAGCAGCCATGGGATGTGTCCCCATTTGGTGTCCAATGCCTAGTGTTGCATTTTTACAGTCCGTGTATCGACAATAATCCGAACAGTTTGAGCCACCGTCATGATGTCCTGCGGTATAATACAACAAATCGTTATCGATTTAATGCTGCATGTCATTCTTAAGGAAAAGGTTTCCTGTGCAACTAAATACAGAAACTCAGCAGCAATGAGGGTGTTGCTTGTTTGGGCCTGATTCTAATCACTGTCCATATGTGAAGAATTGTTGTGGCAGGCAATATTTCAGAATCTAGATCGGTTCCAGGCCTGTGTGATCTCGAACATTATCGTGATTAAGTGCTGAGTTCTTTTGCAGCAATTTCAGATATTCAGCAGGGTCAGGAAGAAAAAAGAGAAGAAACGGACACTTAATCAACGGCGCTGACATTAAAATGTTTAAAAGCTTTATATACGCAGTCTGTTATGTTTTAAGCTTTTATTTAAAATCAGTGTACATATGAGGGGAAAATTACGAATCTATTTAAAAAAAATAGTTTTAAGGACTTGTTTTAATTCAAATGGGAACTAAGAAAAATAATTAAGGAACTGGACTTGTTACAAATTCTAATCCAAGAGTAGATTTAATGAATGAAAATTTTCACCTGAATTGTATTAGGAGAAAAAAGTGAAACAACATAAAGTGGTAAAACTATACACCATATAGAAGGGCTATTCAATTACAGTCATAGAAGACTGAGTTTGGAAAGCTGTCCAGCTCTTGTTACACCATTGAAAGCTCAGAAAGTGAGTTAAATGGATTCAGTGCAGACAATTAGTTGTATAAGGCAGTTCAGTATCCAGCTGGAACAAAAACCTCTTTTACTCAGCCTTTCAGGGCGTAATTAAATAGCCCTACTGTGTAAGTTTTGTCAGATAAGTGTGTAACATGGTTGACACAGTACACGGCAATGGAGCCGAATAGTTTTCTTGCTCATTTGCTGAGGTGCTAAGAATGTATGGTGAGCCAGTGGAGGAGGGACATCAGCGTGAACCAAACCCTGATTGGTCCACTGCCACATCACTCTACAGCACTCAGCGAAGGATGTGATGGCTCAGGCCTTCATCTGGACAGGAGATAGGAGTTCTGAGTTGGCCCATGAAGTAGTACTTTTTTGAAACACTGTGCTTTGGACATCCTGCCATGTGTGGGTCATCCATGGTAAGGATTCATGAGTGGGATTTGCAGAGGTTCTTCTGGAACTTGGACTGCTTTCTGAGAGACTAGCCCAATGTGCATCTGAGGACTTTAGCCCAGGTGACAATGGCTCTGTACTGGGACTCGTCATGGAGAGGTCAGCCTCCGTGGAGTGCTGTGCATGGTCTGTGAATGTCACATACACAGAAGGCATTGGTGGCACATAGCCAGAGGGAGATGGAACTGGAGGACCAGACATTGATGGAGTGGGAAGGTCAGCATTTGTATCGGAAGTTCCTTCAGCTTCAGTTTTATGGAGAGACGATGAAGTAGTGTTCACCAACCCTCTGTTTGGGAGCCTGTCCTCATCTGTGCTGTTGTATATCCTTGGAACAGATTCGGGGGTTACGTCAAAAGGGGAAAGAAGTTCATGTTGTGGATTTGAGACAACTGCAGCTCCTTCACCCTTCATCACAGAAATCTGTGGTGGGTTCCCTGAGGACAACCCTTCAGTGTCTTCATCCTTGTGGACCATGGCACTCTGAGATGGCACCCTCCCCACACTCTCTGTAGGCACTCCGCCAGTGCTGTCCATGA
The DNA here is from genome assembly GCA_025773905.1 of Chitala chitala. Lineage (NCBI taxonomy): Eukaryota > Metazoa > Chordata > Actinopteri > Osteoglossiformes > Notopteridae > Chitala > Chitala chitala. The sequence continues at coordinate 81,992 of JABJVR010000017.1, read as the reverse complement.
CTCCTGTCCCCCAGACAGAGGCTGCTGCTGTATGTGCCGACTGGTCCTTCAGTTCAGCCCTAGGAGAGCCCAGAAGAGCTCCAAAACGAAACAATGGACTATCTGAAATGGGATGTTTGGAGATAAGCTTTGGGACACCATTCAAGAAGGCTCCTGTGTATTCTATTGGTATGGGCGTCAGTGGTGTATGAATGGATGGCACTCCAGTAGGCTCTGTATCAAACACCAGTGCTTCAATATTCGGGTTGCCCCATATGTCCTGGGAGATCTCCACAGAATTGGAGGGAAGCTCAGAAGGGCTGACTGGACCTGTGCCAGGGGGTGTCAGCTCAGAAAAACGGTGTACAGGGGTGTGGGTGGCCCACTTGAACTTGTGCAGATTCAGCCATTTGGGCCCTAAGGGTGGCGAACTGGTCGGTAGCACTACTTCAGTGGGGGTGGCGTAGGGTGTGGTAGGAGCTGGAGGGGGCGATGTGGAGACCTTATCCATCGAAGGTTCTGTAAAAATTTAGTATTTGTTCATGTTACTATGTTTTTATTTTGGGGAAATTGAAAGGGACTAGGAATGTAACAGACAGCGCTGAAAAAGTTTTTAAAAATGTTAGTATGTATAGCCTGAAATAATGTGCTGAAGTGTGGAAAGAATTATTTTAACACTTTCAGGTTTAACAAAATTTAGCTATTTCCTTTAGTCTGAACTTCCCTGTGCTAAAATGAATTTCCTGTTTAGCTAAAGGACTTTTACATAGTCACTATTTTAAATCATTTATAGAAGTTCAGGTTTAATACACTGTTTAATGGTACAACAGCAATCCCATTTTAAGAGGTCCTTCTGAGGGTTCAGAATGGTTTTATGAATAATTTCCCTCTTTTTAGCAAATAGCTTTTTTTGGCCCTGCTTCCTGATTGGAAAAGTTTTGCAACCCTGAAGTTTCCAGTACCATTGTGGGAGCTGTGGCTGAAGGGAAAGGTGGACACACCTTACCACTCTAGACATAAAATTCTGCAGATTTTAAAAGACCAGCAACAAGGCCTACCATGACCTGCCAAGGATTGCAGCTGTGTGAATGTGCTGTATGAAACTACAGACCAAGGAAAGTTCGCTCTTACTTGTTCATAGAGAGACACACAACATACACACGCACGCACGCACACCTATGCAGGGATAGAAGTTCTCCAAGCACCAGACCAGACTGTAGGGAGACTCTTTGAATGTGAGCACAGCATCCACTCTGAAGAAGGGCTGAACAAGCCTGCCCCCTGTTGGTCCTAGACAGCTCTGGCAAAAGGACAAGAGAACATCTTCAGAATTTCTGCACAAAAGCATTTTCTGTAACATCACCAAATACCACCACATATGAAATACAAATGAATAAAAACATTTCTCCACTACTTTTACAATTTTAAAGAGCTTTAGGATTTACTTTTTAAATTTTACTAGTTGTTTTTTCTCTGGATTATTTTCAGTTTTAGATTCTATTGTGTGTTTTGTCTATGAACATGTGCATTGATATTTGACATCATGAGTCATCACCAAAGGCAAATTGCTGGTTTTAGTTTAACCTACTTTGCTTAATTAAAGCCATTATTTTGATGTGAAGTCACCTCCGCTGTTGGTCCAAAGATGAGTGAGTTACTGATTGAGCAGCAATTTTGAACCCTCCGCGTCGCTGTCTTGCCCAGTCAGGCATGCAGATTAGATTATCCAGACATGATGGACAGCAAACATTTAGAAACTCTGCCTCCATTGACTATATTACTTACCATATAACAGTATTTAATGTATGATCCATGTGATGCCCATTGTTCACCAAAGCTTCATAAAGGTCTATAAATAAGTGAGTCCGCAGTTACGTTTATCAGTATGTTGCTTTCTTAGTTCACTGATATATGTTGGAGTGACATGAACACCATATACATTAACTTCCATATTTCGTCTACCTGTTTTACCTACCAATACAGAGCATCAAAGTGGGGATTGTGAAAACAGAACTGGCAGTCCTCACGTTGAGAGAGAGACCTGCATCTGTAAGTACTGTTCATTTATCAAATCAAACCGGCACTGGCAGTTTACACATCTGCCCTGTTCTTAACTGCCATGTCACCTTCTGGCCAAAATGTGCTCTGACGAGATTCATGCTGCAGTGTTTTTAAATGTAATTTGTGCAGCTTGTCAGGCTCTGAACCAGGATCAACCACTGTTTCCTGTAAGAGAGGCCAACTAATCAGCCAAGCAAAAAAGTCTTACAGTAGGTGAACTATTCTAACTTTAAAAATCTTTCTTGGATGCAAATGCACTGCTTTTAAATCTGGCAGTATGAATTTATGGGCTTACCTTGGTTCTCATGATGCTGGAGGTGTTGATGGTGAGTGTCACATAATCACTGCTCTCCAGCACGGAGAAGGCTTCGGTCTGGCTCACAGATACACTGCTCACTGTGAGGGTGTCCCTCTCCAGCCCCCCGCGCTTCACCAGGCCCATACGCCGCTTCAGCACATGCAGTAGAGTCTTGTCTGGAACACTGCTGGACACTAGTGTCAATACACAACACTTAACACAGGTCTAAGCACACTTAAGAATGACCACTACACCAGCAGGTGGCGCACTAGTTAAGAAACCATACTTGTGACTAAAAGCACACCATAACGTGGCTCACTGAAGTAATAAACTCCTGTAATCCACAAATAAATCAGTAACTAGCCATCTGCAACTATGTAAATGGAAAAGCAAGTTTGGTGAATGATTTTGTTATAGGCTATATCCAGGTAAATACATAATGTAGCTTATTGGTTTTAATAGCTAGAAGTTCACCAACGAACTCACAATGCGTGGGAGCTTGACACTTCTAATTCTACACATGCTCATTGACAAATTTTCTTAAAATCATGAGAAAATACTGCATTTACAATCTTTCTTCATTCACGCTAGATGTGTACACTTCATATTTTTGTTTTAATAACAGGAAACGAAGTTTATTTTCAACTGGAATAAGATGATCCTAAATCCAAAACATAATAATGCAGTAACAGATTACCCAAAATTCTTTGCACTTTTTAGAATTTGTTAAGCCTGACGGAGCATGAATTATCACATGTATATAGTTAAGCATGTAGACATTCACAAAACAAGAAAATCTGCTTTAAGAGCAGCCCAGCTTACCATTAGGACAAACAGCCTCCATACTATAGGAGTAATGTCCACTGACCAGTCGCAGAGGCAACTGTTCCTCAGGTTTATCCATCTCCTGCAACACACAGCCCATCTTTTCACACTGGGAACTAAATGGACAGCAATTCAGCTGGGTTTTTACCTAAACTGTGTTACACATCTTACATTGTGACCATCTGAACAGTTTGTTATCTGTGCTAAAACAATTTAGGTTAAGTACTCCATTCAATGGTACAGCTTAAAGACCATCCCAAACATTGAATTTCTGACTTTTCCTACTGCTTTATTTGCTGTGAAGTGATGCTGTGAGTTAACATGTTTTCCTGTAGAATGTTTAACATCCTCCCTGTTCAATGATACTACAATGATGCAGTTAACTGAACCTTTTTTTCTTTACTAACATACAAATAAAATGAAGTAAATATACTGTATGAGGATATCAGAGTAAAGATCTCAGCTTATGATGAAAGGGTTGCTGGTTCAAGTACCAGGTACGAAGCTGCTACTGACCACTAGAGTGATGTATGGAATTGGAACTGCTTCAGTAAAATACTCAGCCATCTAATCAAAACTGTGTGGAAGTGAACAATTTCAAAGACAACAGCTGAATTATAAAAATTATAACATGGTGTTTTCTGTCAGCTAGAAAATTACAAGCCTTTGTTTCTTTCAGTAACTGTTTAAACTTACAGTATATGTGGGTAGAATTTATCTAAATATATAATAGAATATTTCATTACAACACTTTCTTAACACCCTACAACATAGAAAACAATGCAAAAAAGTGTGGAGAAACACCTACCATCTCTGAGCGCAGGATTTCGTTTCTCCTGGCCTGGACAGTGACGTTGGATCCACTGGTCTCAACATTCAGGCATATGAGGCTAGCATCTTCCAGTGCCACTACCAGTTCTCCTCTCAGGGCCAGAGACCAGGGAAGCTGGAACAAAAACCCTGTGACCATTCTAAACCATAACATAATGTCAGAAATAGGTCCTTATTATAATCCTCCTGCCTCATTGATTGACCAGCTACAGTTTTAACCACAATCGTACTGATTAATGGTGTCTGCAGTCTTCCTTGCCCAATGATATTGTATGTTCATCTTGTTTAAGCTGCCAAGAATAAGGCTAAATACAGACACAATGTTAAATAACACTGATGGACTGTACCTTGTTGTTCCAGTTGTCAGTGGGGATTTGTCTGGTTACCTAAAGATTGGAAAACACATGACCAAATAACCTGCACAGACTTTTTTCTAGACACAAATATGCTTTCGTCTATTCACCAGGCATAAGAGGTTGTTGAAAGTCACCTGTATGAAGTCAGGGTCACATAGAATGTGTTCACCACTGGGTGGCTTTGTCACCATAGGGCATTTCATGAGAAAGCCATTAGACCGTCCTCCATACCGGTTAATTCTCCTCAGTAAATTCAAAGACATTATATAATTCCCATGCTGAAAGACAAGCCAAGAGAAACTGTTTTAAAATAAAGACATCTTAAAATTTTTATTATGTAAAATAAAAAAAAGTTTTTGCATGATGCTAGGGAAATTAAACTTAGTTCTGTTAGTTAAAATTCCAGTACAAATTACATAGTACCATGACTCATGAATTTGAAATAATTTGGACCACAGGTGTCCAATCACAGTCCTGGAGGACCCCTGTGAGTGCAGGTTTTTTGTCCAATTTACTCATTTTAATTTGACCACTATCTTAATTAAATATCAATTACATTGTTGTTTCTCTTCATTCTTTTTGATCATTTGCATCTGTCTGCACTTAATTGTCTTCATTTATTGAGCAAAAATAAAACTATAAAGAAGAAAGTTAAAAGTGAGACTCTTGTGCTTTAACATCTCTAACAAAAATGTAAATCACACATTACAGTGTCCATCTAACTGCAGAATCAGAGCATTAAAATGTCTGGCTAATCTAGCATGGTGTATAATTCAAACCAGTAATCATTAACTGTATTGAAATTGTAATAATTAATAAACAGCAGAAACAGGTGCCAATGACATAGAGTGATTAATCAGGAGAAGTGATCAATCATTAACAAGAAATTAATTAAAAGATGAAAATATAGCAAGACTGTTAAAAATTGATAAGAAGTAAAATCAGTAAGTCTTTGTCATGCTTTTAAAATGCTTACTAAAATGCACAAAGCTTGTTTTGAATTTTTAGATTGACAGTATTTATACAAAAAGTCTAATAATGCTTAACTGACATTAAGGTTCAATTAAGACCAAGGCTGCCCTTGATTTGGGTAAAACAAGGTAAGGGTAATAAACAAAAGCTTAATTACTAAAGGAAAGATGACTGAATCTCATCTCAGTTATGTACCTCTAGGTGCACAAAGCAACCACTGTAAAGGACCCTGAAAATGTAGTTTCTCTCAGAATCTCTGCGCAGTGAGAATCCACAGGCAGAGAGCTTGAGGTTCAAGTCTTCCAGCAACACAAGGCTAACTAGTTCAAATGGAGAAAATGCTATCAGTTTCAGAGAAGGAAAAAATCACATGCACTGCATGCACATTAGGAAAAATTGTACTGAGTATATGGAGGCAACAGATGTACTGTAAGTTAGTTGACTAGACTTATTAAAGTTTACAATTTCCAGGAGGACATATTGTTTGTAATCATAATATATTAACTCCAGTGCTAATACATTACCGTATTATTGAAATTAATTTTATAATGAAGCATAATTACAATAAACATCAATTTGACATATTACCCTTTTAAAGTTCTATAACACTGTAGTTCAACGGGTACAAATTGTTCCCTACACCATGCAAATTCACTACACCATGCATCTGACAGGAGCGGTGTGGGTTCATAAAGATCACGTGATGTTCACCTGGAAACCGCAGCGTTCCACTCAACCATAGCCGAAGCCCTTCGATCCGCGTTCTGTGGAGCCAAAGTTCCATGTATTCGGTAAAGCACTCCACGTCTCCATCTGGAGGTACATCTCTATGAGTTCTTCAAATTTAGTTCCTCTGATGCATTTGAACTCATATTTACATCATAATCAGACCTTTTTAATTAACTGTAGATATAAAACATTCGTATCTGCCATCATTAAATAATTCTTCCTGATATATGAAATTTGGTTTCAAAGATTCATGTTCAAAACAAACTTGTGCATGCTTCCTTTCTCTTTTATCAAACATCTTATTCGTCTAGTACATCGTTTCCTAAACAATAATACGCGGACTTGCTTGAGATAGCTCATCAAAGTAATTCGTAAATACAATAAATTTGTGATGCGTTTACGTTACTGGGTCCCAAAACAGTACCCGTATTTTCATTAGGGTCTTTGGGTTTAAAAGTGTAAGAAACTCTGATCTATTATAGATATATAGAGTATTCATGTCAACCGCTGACTTTTGCAAAATTGTTAATTACGATCCTATACGCAGAAGGTGTTATAATTTCTACCCATTACGGTTGGTGATGGATTCTCTACCCATTCTCTCCTCTGGATAGTCAAATAGCGCCCCCTAGTAGCAAGAACGTACAACCTACAAGAAAAAGGACAGGATGTAGCCTGAACATAAGAGTAGTCAAAACGAATTCGGGAAACACAAAATAACTTAACATACAAAACAAAATATAATTTTTGATTAGTTTCAAACCATAGAAACCTTATAAATACATAGATATAAAAATAATACTGCAGTAATTTTACAAACATTCTAGTTCATTTTGAACCATAAATATTTAAATTCATGCTAGCATTTTTCTCTTTTGTCTCTTATTAATTTCAACTTTAGCATGTATAATAAACATCTAGCTTGAAAAGTACAAGTGAATTAAACGTAACATTAACTGGTTAACGCTGGTTGTAATGGAACAGTCGGCACACTGTGAGCAAAAGTAATTCTCATTTTGGTGAATATTTATTTTTTTCTTCAGTTCTGTGAGAGAAATGAATTCCATTACTTACAAAACAGTTGCGAGAACTCCGATTACTTTCATACCCATGACACTTTTGCCTGCAGTCATGTTTCACTAAAAGGATATAGTAAGAAATGCTTTTACGGATAACGTTTTTATAAACGACGTTAGACAGCTGTGTTTGTCTGTGAACACTGCAAATTAGTTTGAGGGAAACAAGCGTAGGAAATTACAGTGAATTACAAGGGTTCTCAAACCTGTGAAAAAGTAACAGGTGGGTTTTAGTTTCCTTGACAATCATGTGTGATATAAACACGTCAATGCAGGTGCTCGTGGGAGGCGTGCGGTTATTTCTCTCAGTGCTATTCCTTATAATAATCGCTAGAGGACAAACTACGTGTTTTAATTTTCATTTTTATAAAACACTTAATGCTCTAATGCGATACTGTATGCGTTAATAATGATCAACAATCAGTCAAAACGGTTTTATTCTCCTCAAAACACGAAATCCGACTAATTTATATTTTCAACGTAATATTTGCCATTATCTTGTTAGATGTAATAAAAACGTAAATCGCATTAGGCTTTTTATAGAAATAATATACAATAGACTTCACAGATGGGTAACACCTGCCACCCTGTGGCCACGAGGCTTTTTATTTCAGCTCACGGTTCGCTGAGAAATCCTGAACTGCACGATATTGATGCCACATAGTTCACACCCTACGTAACAATACATCAATACGAGTGCAGTAAAAGCGTTTCATTTACTTCACAGCGAGTAGTGTTGATTAGACAAGCCATGTAAATTATGTAATCTAACTACTGATACGTTTTTTTCCTTAAGAAAAAGAAAAAAAAAAACAGCCACTTCTCTCATTAAGTCAAAATGTCCAGTGGAAATATAAATAACGATGCACAGAAGTCTTACGCTTGACCAAAACACTTTACCTTAAATATTTGCGCAAATGGAAAGAGTATTAAAATCGCTGCGTGGACGTCTATTGGAAGATAAGAATTCGAATACTGGCCTATGCATCTTGGACTAGGATGGTAGCCAGCATCATAATTTCATTATTTCCATAACGCCTGTTGTTTTGTATGACGACTGCGTTCTACTGGAGTTGAGTGCACCAGTTTCCGTAAGTACTGCCAATTTCACAGTCCAAAATCATATAGCTGGAGTGAACTGTACGTATATTTATGTATGTAGGACCGGATGTATACATACACTATAATCTTAACTGCACTGTATTTTGACTGTATTTTGTATAAAGGTGCGAAGTCATAACTAACTCTTAATACTTCGGTCAGTTTATTTTTTAAGTCCCTGACAAAATTGCAGTAAAAAAAAGTATGGACGTGACGCAGCACTCACTCACTCACTCACACACACACACACACACACACACACACACA